>PVKC010024733.1:0-16733 GCA_004027635.1 Crocidura indochinensis | reverse complement strand
AGTCTTTCATGACTTCTGATTTTCCTTTTCCCCAAGATACCATCTGTCCTTGTTTTCAATTTACTTTTCACAAACAGAACCCAAACTCTGGACTAGAATCATAATTGGCAGTAGAAGGGTTTATACCTGCAGACTATTCTAGAATGTGTCAGAAGGCATCTCCAATTCGTGCAGGCTGGAACTCTGAACAGTTGAAACTAAGAAGCAAGCATCATTGTCCTCCACCTTTCAGTTCTCCAAGTGCTTTGTTCATTGCAGTCACATGATGAAGGGTTCTATAGTATGAATCCACCCATGTGGGATGGACTAGATTATTAACACTGGATATAATAATTATTCACATATAAAATATATTTTGATATCAAAACAACTAATAGTTTGGGGAAGGTAGTATAATTTAGGAGCTGTATGTTTTTTATGTTGTATTAATTGTATTTGGCTAAGATCAGCATTCTTGGGGGATAAGGTTATAATGATAATTAGGATATAAGTATAAAAATGTTCCAAACTATGAGGTTCTTGGTTCCTGAGTCATTTCTCGAATTCCTGAGAAAACAATGAGGATTCTTTTTGTGACACCTCTGAAAATTTAATAATGTAGTTGTCAGGCTCAGATGTGTTTAGTGAAATTAGGAAACTTCAATCCCCATTACTTTCTCCATATTTGATTCAAACGGATGTTTTAATTAATTCTTCCATAGATTCTTCCTTTGCCAATATCAAAAGTTGGGAGTAACCCTCAGTCCTAAGATACATGATAAGGTATCAGGTTATGAAATTTTTTACTGTACCTTAACACCTGTTAGTGCTATATTGCTCTTGGGAGGATTTGCCCTACTTAAAAAAATGTTTAAATATAAATAAGATTTAGTAAAGATCTTATCTTCAAGGTAATAGAAAATCATTTTGGAAATATATTGGCAAAGTGACAACTTTGAAATGCTTGCCAACATATTACATAATCATAAACTGTAGCCATGCACTGCTTTTCCTCTCATTTTGTGAGATAATTCCTGTGACCTGTAGACCTAGAGCTTATTAAAATACAGCAGATTGGCCAAGTGAACATGGCCTGCTGACTCGTGTCCAACCTAGATAGACTGTCCACAGAATCTCTAACTACAGGTATTTTGGTTTTGAAAAAGAAAGATTTTAAAGTGACTAAATTCTTATAAATTTCACTAAAGAAATATATGCCAGGACATTTTTCCCACTAAATTGAGGATAGTGGACTCAGTATTTGAGTAGCCATCATGGTTGTCACTGGGGTGAATATATTAGGACATTCTTGAGGTCTGTGAGTTTTACAGTTTTATTTTAAGCACCTTGTGTTTTTGCGCGCGTACACACACACACACACACACACACACACACACAGTGTTATGTAGCAAATAGCTAATGCCAAAAGAGGTCATGAACTCCAGTTGAGTGTCATCTATTCAGATTGCAATATATTTTCTGCAGGAATTCTTTGTTGAAGAAACAGCTAGAAAGTGCAGCCTCTCCTAAGGAAATGGCCATCCCAGCTCCAAATAATAAAACAAGTGAATCCGTGGTGAAGATTTCGACTTTCAAAGCTGACGGGGAAACCACTCATGCTATTGAGAATAACAACAGAGTATATCAAACTCTGAAAAAATTCAATAACATGCCAGGGAAAGAGACTCGGGCAGATGTGAGCCCCAAACAGAAGTCTAGCCAAGATTCAAAAGAGGATAGTAAGGTGAGGAAAATGGAGGAAGAAGATACTGCAAGGTTGAATTATTACCAGCATTGTCCAGAGGAAAGAAATGCTGAAGACTCAAAAGCAGCTTATCTGGAAAGGAAAGGCCTGTCAGAAAGAGCCAGTCTCCCTGGACTGGGCTTAGCTGAGAGTGAGGTGAAGCCATCTTCTGTTAAAAGAACTTTGGAACCTAGTTTTAGCCAAAGATCAGCGTATCAAAATTCCATCAGCAAAGAAAGAGCAAAGAGAACATCCGTGGTCACCCAGGATGTGTCACTATGCAACCAAGACCACAGTCACCTGAGGCAAAAGATGGTCGCAGAGAGACAAGAGGAGCCAGTAGTAACACCAGCCCTGGAAGAAGATGAAGCAGCAGTGTTCATTCAGAGCAGGTACAGGGGTTACAGAAGGAGGCAGCAGCTGAGGAGGGAGAAGATATCATCTTTCAAGGATCAAAATTCGGTCGAAGCTTCCACAGAGGTAGAAAAGAATTCTCATAGCCTGATTCGCTATTCCACAAAATGTGAGACTGTCCAGCTCAAGCACGACAATGACACAAGTGCAAATTCACAACAAGAAATTGACTTGGCCTTTTTTTCCAAACAGGTATGTAAATTAACCAAATCATCCCACTTGTGAAAATCTCTGGGAACTACGTAATAAGAGATTTTTTAAAAAAAAAAATTAGCTAAAAACAGCTCATTCATTGAGTTATTGCCATAATAAACAACTGACATTGTTTCATACGTTTTATGCTATGGCATAAAAATTTAATAAGCTGTCTTCAGGGTTGTGTTTTAAAGTAACCATCATTTTAATGAATTTACTCAGATGAATTAGTATAAAATTTGATGAAACTCTTTTAGAGTCAAGAGACTCATTGTTTTATGCCACATATTAAAATACAGAATTTCAGGACAATGGATTTGATTCTCCACATACCTGTCATGTGAAGTTCTGGGTTCTGTCCCCTCAGTATCACAATATGAATAGATAAATAAGTTAAATAATAATAGATGGTAATTAAAATTTTCACGTGTCTGAGATTCTTCCCCTAAGCTAGAAATTTTTCTAGATTTTCTATTCTTTCTCTGTATCAAGTTTTAAGAGAAGATGATGTGATCATAGTGAAAATGCTTGCGAGAGAAACAAATGTCTCTACGGTTTTCTTTATTATTTCTCATTATTCTGAGTAAAACAAAAATGTCTTTCAATCTCATGCTACTGGTAATGTATGCATCAGTTATTCACAGAAAGGGTCAGACAGCTTTAGGACATGGAACTCCGATAAGATCATCTTTTGGAGAAGTCATGGGGTCCAGCTCTTACTACTGCTGGTTCCAGTTCTTGTTCTCTCTCTGTCTCTGTGTTTCTTTCTCTCTCACTCATTCTCATTCTTGTTCTCTCTTTCTAGAAGTTTGATTTTAAGAAAACCACTTTAGGGTCAGAGAAATAGTACAGGAAGTAAGGTGCTTGCCTTGTATGTAACTGTCTATGGTTTGATCCAGGGCACCACATATGGTCGTCTAAGCACACAGAGCCAAAAATTGATTGGTCACTGGCATATACTGGCTGGTGTAACCCTAGCATCTCCCCCGACAGAAGAAAATTGCATTATACACCACACCTTTATTTTCTCTTTTGCAAACTAAAGGATTTAATATTAGATAGCATTATCACATTAATCAACAGTGTGTGTGTGCTATAAAATAAGCACAATAACACATAAAGTAATTTCAAGTTCTTGAACCCCTAATTTAGGATTTTGTCCCTGGGCCTGAAAGAAATGCTCTGGATTGTCTCTTTGTCATCATATACCTCATCTTCAACTTCTGGCTGAAAGTAGAACTCTGAAATTGATTACTGTATTCACCATTTCCTGTTAGGGAAATTGTGAGAAAATAGACATGCAGCTTGCTGGCTAACAGCTCCACAAAATGAAGTCAACATTCCATGGAACGAGGTTAGAGGCCAACTAGAATGGTCTCAGATTCTGTCTTCTCAATCAGTGCAGAGGCTGAGTTGAGGGAATGGAAAAAAGAAAAATCGGAAAGAGTAGCCCCAAGTGAGGCTAGGGAGACCTAAAGGAAAGCAGAGCATTAACACTATCATAGGCAGTAACATGAGAACAGGTGCCAGCTTTCAGGAACCCCAGAAAAGAACGAATCAGGAGAGAAGAGTTCATGTAGCTGACATGCTTGATCATTTATACAACAAACTAGATTGCGATGGGCAAGAAGCCTATGGGGCCTTGGAGGAAGAGTGAGAAGGGACTCTGGAGAGGACCCAGAGAGATCTAGCAGCTGATCCAAAGCTTCTCAGACACACTGTAGTGATGAGTCTGAAATCTTCTCCTTGATTTAATCTGACATCAACCTTCTTTTTAGATATCAAAGTTATCTGAAGACTATTTCATTCTGCAGAAAAAACTGAATGAAATGATTCTGTCACAGCAACTGAAGCCTCTTTATCTGGGTGTATATCCTCACATGCCAATTAATAGACGAATTTCTTCTCCGCAGTGCCTCTCAGGTAAAATTCAGTCGAGTTCAATCTTCCTGAAGGGAAAGGAAATGCCAGGTGCTTCATTTATTAGCTCCCAACCTTTCTTCTATAACAGATTTGAGGTCACTGTGTTCTTTGGGGAGAAAACTTTCATTTCATTCCATTTTTTATAGCAGATTCAACTTTGTCTGGACTGCTGTCCATAAGCTCCACTTTCTCCGACTTCTTTCTCCTCTTCATTTTTATTTTGTTTATTACACTTTAACTTGGTGTATAACAGCAATGGGAAGGAAGGGAACAGGTTGGATAAGAGAAATATTTATGTGCCTTTAGTTTTGTCTGCAATAGAGCACGGAAGGGGAAGACCTACCTTCAGATCATAAACTCACATGCACAAAGCTGTTCAGTATGTTGTGCACAACGAAGCTGACAGAGTGAGAAAAGCACTTTAACACATAGATTACATTTCTTATTTACAGTTTCCAATGGCAAAGGGCATTGCTGAACATCATTGTGCTGCTTTGGGAACATTTACCCACAATACGAGCTAGCCTGCATTGTTAGATATAGCTATATCCACTAATTGTAATGATCTAAGCACCTGTCCTTTAATTCTGGATTATAGTGAAAAATATCTAACTAAAGTAAAAAATTACTTGATTAATATTTAATTCCTGCAAAAGTTAAGTTCTAAATACATTTTGGGTATACTTACTTTGTCACAAAGTAGGCAAATTCCAACCCGAGTTTTAAAATCTAGGTTTCTTTATAAAACAGTTTCAACTCCTCTGGATGTTCTGTTTAAAAGACATTCCTAGAAATCATAGAAAATAAATGAGAATGATTGTTTTTTTTTTCAAGTGAAATATAACAAGCTTAACAAAATGCACCCATCCCATAGAAGCTTTTTGTTGTTGTTGCTGTTGTTGTTATTGTTGTGGTGGTGGTACACATTCTTAAGTATGTAGAAGTGCCAGAAGTAAAACATGGTTAAATGAAAACGATGAAGCCAAAATACAAAATGAGGTCAGCAGATGAATGACTTGTTTTTCATGTGTTTTCTAATGTTAGGTATAAACTAACTGCACCATCATTTCACCTAGAGAAATAAACAATAAATTACGAGGGTGTGGTCATTTGATGACAAATTCTAGTCAATGCTGTTATATTCAGGATACAATGACATTGGGACATCATTTCCTGAACAGTGTGCAGGATGTGTTTTTATGGGGGTGTTTTTCTTCTTAATGTTGGTACACCTGGCAATTTATGTTCACCATTGTGAAAAGAAGAAAAAGATTAATTGTAGGGCAAACAGACCATGATAATACAAAAAATATGTTCTCTTTCTTCTCTGACAAAGAGGCTATGACTGTCCAATGGACTATAATTTTTAATGCTTTCAAGGTTGACAAATAAGGATACAATTAGGATTCCTATGCTTCATTTGCATAATATCACCAGTAAATTCAACAAAAAATTAAAGTAGTCCCTTGCCATCCATGCATAGAGTAAATACTGACAACGTTATGCAGCTTTTAAAATAAGTGTAAGAAAAATAGAAAAATTTTCTACTGTTTTTTTGAAATGAACTTATGGAATAACCTTGATATGGTTCAAATATAACTCCTTTTTTTTACAATATTTATATTTAATATTGTAATGCTGATGCCTAGAAATGTGTTTTGCACCTTTACACATAACTGTAAACATACTTCATTCATGGGAAAGATAGCACAAATAATATTGTATTGTAGATTTTATGGAAACATTTTTATTGAGAATAGAAAGTACAGAGACTTCAGGAATTATATTGCTCCTCACCCAAGATAGTTCTGACCTTCCAAAGTTTATTTGCTACTCCTCTCTGCATGTAAACTAATACTTTATCTCCCAAAATTCTTTTTTTAGTTTGATATCCAAAAATAAATTATTTTATTCACAGCCTTATAGTTCAGTAAGAATCATTTACTTTTAGGATTATAGTCAGATTGAATGCTAATCCTATAAAGCAGTTAACCTTGGTTAAAATTGCACTCTGACATCTGGATTTCTAATAAATAAATTTAATTCACTCAGGCAGAATATTTAACCTGAAAGCCTTGGGTAAAATCAGCTAATTTTCACACCCAAATTATTTCTTCCTATTCCACAGTTTTTATGTAAGCTACAGAGGACACAGAGCTAACACAAAAGCAGAAAAACATAGTACTCCTTCCCTGAACTTCACATTTCTGATAAGAAAATCATCAACAAATGACAATAATGGTAGAAACCAAGTCTTTTTCTTTACATATTTAGATCCCATGTTACCTTGTTATGCAAGACCATTTCAAGGAGAAATAATTTAACATTTAATAAAATTATATAATAACATTCATAAATATAATAGGAAATATAATCATAAATGAGAACACTCAGGCATAAGCATCTACCCTTCAATGTAGGTAAACTCAAGAGAGTACCTGAGTACTACTTATACTAGATACTGAATACCTTAGTACCTAATGTCTGAGTACTAAGTCCATTGCATAGAATAAAACAAATGATCCAGAATTGAATTTTAAGAATTTAAAATTGGAATTTGCAAATGAAAGTTGAAATAGAAAAAATGAAAATTCTCAGTTCTTGAAAATTGAAAGCCTCTTTAGTTCAGAGAATTGAGGCAATGCAGCGCAGATATCTGCAGAAATGAACTAACTGCCTACTGTAAATTTAGAAGCAGCTCTCTGTGGCTCAGGGTAGAAGGGGACAGCTAGACAGAAGTTCATATTTTCTGGAAGCAGGTTGTTACTAAGACTAGTGTGAATACAGTCTTTTTTTTGTACTTATTTTATTTTATTTGTTTTTATCATATCTCTATTTAAGCACCACAATTACAAAAAAGAATGCCCCCCTTCACCAGTGCAACTTTCTCACTACCAATGCCCCAACTCATTCCTCCCCTACCCACTGCCTGTATTTCAGACAAGCATTTTATTTCTCTCACTAACTACCATTGTCATGATAGTTGTTAGTGCAGTTATTTCACTAACTGAACTCACCACTCTTTGTAGTAGGCTTCATATCTTGGGCCAGTCCTTCCAGTCCTCATATCTACTGTCTCTGTGTATTATTGACATACTGTCTTTTATTTTTCTTAAATCCCGCAGATGACTGAGACTATTGTATCTAGCTCTCTCCCTCTGACTTATTTCACTTAGCATAATAGTTTTAATGTTCATCCAGGTATAAGAAAATGTCATGACTTCATGAATCCAGCCTTTAACCTACAGCAATAAATATTCTTTCCTCTTTTTTTTTTCAATGCCAGGGATCAAACCTAAGTCTTGTATAAAGTTCATTTACCCTTGAGCCACATCCTCAACCACAGCAATTAATATTCTTTCTGGCATTTTTTGTAGTTGATAGTATTAGAGTTCACTCACTGACAAGAGCAAATAAATTACTCAAAAAAGAAATTATAATAACGTTCAGTACATTTCTGTTCTTTTAATATCCTATTTAGGCTTGTGGTGGTTATGAAGTTAGACTTCACATGTCAACTTAAGTAACTAGTTTGATTATCATGAGAATAAAAATTAAGACTGAATTTTATTTTCCAAAGCAAGTATTATTGAATTTTAAATCTAACTTTTGAATGCAGTATGTCTAGACTTTTTTCATTCTTTACTTTTTAAATGCCATTCTTATCAAATGTGATGCTGATAAAATGCTGAAATTATGATCAAAACTACAATATTAATAAATATTTTACCTCTGACTATTTTATAGCAATAATCTTTGCGAGCTAGTATTTATCATGCACATCACACAAAATAGTCAAAATGTAATTTTACTTCTGCCAACATTAATATGGTGCTGATAATTTGTGATTATAAACACTTATGTCACTTTCATAATTGAGGTATTAAAGGAATTTTAGCAGACAGCATTTGTTCTCTCCCAAAGGAACAAAAATTTAGAAGGCAAAATAAACTGTGCCACTCTGAAATATCTGTATGCTGATGAGCACATGGGAGGGTTGCTCTTCAAAAATATATAATAGTCTGGGGAAATTTAACCTGAGAAATTGAACCCTATTGAATAAATTTATAGGTAATTTTCATTTACTGACTTCCCACTTTGCATGATATAATAAAGTGTGACACTCTTTAAGGATGTCAACCCTTTAGTCAGATTATCCTGATGAAGGAAAATAGTTGATCAACTAATATTTAAAGATAGGGGTCATATTGAAAAGATTGAAAACTAATATTTAAAACAGTCTTAAAAAAGTAGTTCATATAGTTCTAAGTACCCCTATAGGAGCAATCCAGGAGTAAGCCCAGGCATAGTAGGATGTGGCCCAAAAAGCAAAAAGTAAATAAATAAATGTTTCATTAAATGTCTTTGAAAATGTTTTTGTATATTAGGACTTTAATAGTATGCAATAAGTTCCTACGGTATAGGGTTATTGAGTGAAAAGGTATATGGAACTCTAATAGACTTCTTTCCTAAAAGGCCCTACAATTGACATTTCTTGAAACTATTTTTGGGAGTAATGTACTTTTCTTACCTTCTGTTCAAGTGTGTTATCCTTTGTAATCTTTGCTGATCTGTCCAGATCAAAGTAATATTTCATTGTTAATATAATAAAAATAAATTACTTTTGGGGGTTTGAGCACACCCCAGATACTCAGAAACAATTATACTTTGTTCTCTACTCTGCCAGCAAAGTCAGGTGCTTCCTTGCACCTATTAGCCTTTTCAGTTTTCTCTTCCTGAATTTTCTATTGAGGTATTTTGTCTTCTTTTCTGTTGCTCTCTATGCTTGTAGTCATAATCTAACACCCATGCATTAGAAATACCAACCCTTCCTTCCTTCTTTTTTCCCTTCCTTCCTTCCTCCCCTTCTCTTCTCTCCCTCCCTCCTCCCTGCTTCCTTCCTTTCTTCCTTCCCTCCTTCCAAAAAAATGAAATTCCATAATTGAAGGGAGTAATTGAATAACGGTGTTTAAACATGGTTTGTAAATATCACATTAAATTTCACAGGTATTTCAAATCAATGTGTGTGTGTGTGTGTGTGTGTGTGTGTGTGTGTGTGTGTGTGAAATAAAGCATGGGAGACAGATTAAGATTTTGAAATTATGGCTAATAGTTCAGTAGGTAGGGCATTTGCCTTGCATATCACTAATCTAGGTTCAATCATCAGCATGCCATATGGTCTTCCAAGTACTACTACTGACAGTAGTGATCCCTGAGTACAGGGCCAGGAGTAAGCCCTGAACGCAGCCAAGTGTAGCTCAATAATACAAATTTGTTTTATTTTGTTTTGGGGCCAACCTGGCAGCATTCAGGGGTTACTCCTGGCTCTGAGCTCAGAAATCACTCCTGGAAGGTCCAGGGGACCAATCATATGGGGTATTGAGGAACTAACTCAGAGTGAGCCACCATCACCTGCAAGATAAATGCCCTACCCACTGTGCTGTCGCTCCAGTCACCAATAATATTTTGTAATTATAATTAAGTGAGCTGTGTAGAGTAGAGGTTAACAAGAATAAATGATAGTTTAATAGCAAACATCTCAAAGACTATGTCAAAAATTTACAGAAATTAATGATTAATTATAGGAAATGTAACTGGTGCTGTAAATAGTTTGGACCTGGAGAACAAATAATTGTGGTTACTGAATATAAAATCCTAGTTAAAGAAAGATATTTTATTTAAGGTCAAAGCTTCAATAGGGAACTTTGAAAATAGGAAAAGAGAGAAGCAAAATAAAATAAGTTCAGGAACTCTAGGAAGTGAGAGAATCAATCCAATTTGTCCATTAGGAAGTCATCAACTTGGAATGCAGTACTGAAAGCTGGAAGGGAAGTGAAACAAAGAGAATTATTTGCTTATCCAGCTGTGTGTTGTGTGTGTGTCTGTCTATGTGTACTAACCCTACAGACTTGTGCACTCGAGGGGAGAACTATGTACTCAACCATTGAGCCATATCCTCAGCTTTGTCCAACAAATTTTAATTAAAAATGTACAATGTGGTAACAGTTTCCTTAAGGGCCAGAAGAACAAGGATAAGGAGGATAAAAAAAAAATATGTCTCCCCTTATGAACCTCACCCTCAGGTGTCCAAGGACAGGATGGTCAATAGTGTTAAATGAAAAAGTTAAAGATATAGGAACAGGCATAAGAGATCTGTAAATGTTTCAACAAATTGGACACATTTGCCCTAGCAGTCACTTTCAGTCATCTTGAAAATAGAAATCAGGGCTCGGAGAGATAGCACAGCGGTAATGTGTTTGCCTTACATGCGGAAGGTCGCTGGTTCAAATCCCGGCATCCCACATGGTCCCCCGAGCCTGCCGGGGTTGATTTCTGAGCATAGAGCCAGGAATAACCCCTGAGCATTGCCGGTGTGACCCAAAAACCCCCCCCAAAAAAAAGAAAAGAAAAGAAAAGAAAATAGAAATCAGACTGATTGGAGATCATTTGGTTAGAAAAATTGGAACAATAAATTGACTTGTCTTCCTTTTTCCCCAGAATCTATTTTGTTCTTCACTCTCATAGGATTTATTCGGATTTCTTAGCATTTTCAGTTTAATTCATTTTTGTTGCAATGTCTTGGTAGTCTAATCCAAAATTTAATACTAAACTCACGCTCAAATTTGTTCCCATTTTCCATGTGTCACTGTATACCATATGCTTATGTTTTTAAACTATTTTTATTATGAATATTTTAATCATCATGATTACAAGCATTTTTGTAGTTGGGTTTCAGTCATAAACAGAATACCCCCCTTCACCAGTGCAACATTCCCACCACCAAAGCCTCTCCTCCTCTCCCATCCCTGCCTGTATTCACGACAGGCATTTTACTTCTCTCATTCTTAACATTGTCATGCTAATTGTTAGTGTAGTTATTTCCCTTGACTTTTAGATTCAGAGGACAAATATGAGCAATACGCTATAAAATAATAAAACTTTCCAAGCAGCAATAAAACTAATAATCATCACTAGGAGATCCTAAGGAAGAAGAGGGGATCAAATATAGAATCATCATTTCTGGAATTGCAAGAATTCAGACTTTTCCTCATTTCCTTCTACTGTGAGAGTGGAGAGAGCTCTAGGGGCTCAGATATTTGAATTCTCCTCACCATCTCTGTTTGTTCTAGGTAGAAGTGAGAGAGAGTATAGGGCATAAACCTGCAAGGAATTTGTTGGAAACGTGCTTCTATTCTATTCTTATCTATTACTTCTCTCTATAACATGGTATATTAACAAATTTGTCAGTTTTTGGTTTCATCCAACATGTCATTTATGTCTGTCTGATTAGCATCATTTTGTGCATCAGACCTCTGTGAAGTACTCCTAACTGATCTATCTTTATCACCCAGAAATCTCTCATAAAGGTTTTTCAATGAATGAACTGGATAATATAAAAATAAAACTGTTAGGAGTATGTTCATCTAGTAGGTTGGCTTGGAACTAGAAGGATTTATATCCCTAAGTCTCTGCCAGTTGAAGCCGAGACTTCAACTGTTGATGAGAAGCAGCTTGCAGTGAACACTGACAAACAGGAAAGGCATCAGAAATTCCTATTATGTTCTTTTAGCTGTGATAATTTGCCCATCTTGACAACATTGATGAAGGAGCATAAAAAGATAACACTTTATTATTTTTTATTGGTCAAAGCTTTTTAAAGTCATATCTGAAAATTCTAAGAATTTGAGATTCTGAATTTGATGAAAGAACAGTGTGGGCTGGAAATGATCAATTCCTTTGTCTGGACCATAATATCACATAGAGTGGCACTTATAAAGGAGATCATATGGTGTTTAGATGGATGGTGTCTGTGTAAGGTGGGCAGGAGGGTAGTAAAGCGTTGTAACTGCAACATTCTCTGAGCATAATAATCTTTTCAAAATATATTCTATCGGGAACTCGAGAGATAGTTCAGTGGGTAAAGCATTCATTTGCCTTGCATTGCAGCTGACATACGTTCAGTCCCTACAGCATGCCATATGGTCCGCCAAACATCTCCAGGAGCAATTTTAAATGTAGAACCAGGAGTAACCCCTGATCATTGCTGGGTGTGCCTAAAGATCAGAAAAAAACATATACACATATATATTCTATAAGCTTTGACTCCTCTCTTCTTCGTTCTCTAAATTGCTATGCCCCACTTATTATCAAACTATGCTCTTCTTTCCTTTCCATTCTTCCCTTCTTAGCTCTCAAAGTCCTAGACCCCCAGACTATCAAAAGAAAAGATAATGAGGGTTGGTTGGAGGAGGGATAACAAGATATTTCCTCTTTCTCCCAGCTTCAGCCCCACTGATATGTTTATGATTTCTTATTTGTCCCAACAGGAAAACATTGCTTCATATTAGTCTTTGTCGTTGAAGTCCTGTTTATGATCACTTTTCTTGTAGGTATCGTTAAAGAAGACGAGCCAAAAATATTGAGACCCCCAAGACGGCCCCGGAAGCCCAAAACATTAAATAACCCTGAAGATTCCTCCTATTACTATCTACTGCATGTAAGTGGCTCACTCCTATTACCCCCTGGGAGCCATAGCGCCCACTCATGGTCAGTGTGCAAACTCACCACGCTAAGCCTGTCAACAGGAGATGTCCCTCCACTTTTGCTCCCGTTACTCCTTAGACTGACTTGCAAGGTGCAAGGCTCTCCTCGAGTCCTCATAGTCAAAGCCTGTGCAGGATCCACTAGAGATCAACTCCTAGGAGAGTAGCATCTTAGCAGGCACTCCCCAGAAAAGGACCTTAACATAAACAGGAAAGTCATGGCCAAAATAGTTGGAAGTGGAGATAAGGGAGATATGTACTTAAAACTTTATAAACTCTAGTTCAAGAAAGTAAAGTGTTGACACATATTGCAGCATCTAATCCCACTTTCTCAGAGACCAGGAATCTGAGAAACAGAAAAGGTCTGTGTGACTTGTCATTTGTCATTGATTGTAGGAGCTCTTCTGAGGCCCCAGGTACTGCTCATTGCCATCTCCCTTCCTCTCAAGTTCTCCCTGACAGCGTCTGATGTGCCCAGGGTAGTGTAACCCAGAGTTCACCAACACCCTCCATTCTGTACTCTCTCAAACCTAACACCCACACTGTTACACTCCACTGTGGCTTCCCTGACAGATGGTCACTCTAATTCATCTTCCTCCTTTAGCCTCACAATCTGATCCTCTTTCATCCATTATTATTTCCTAACTGAATCTTTCAAACCCCACTTAATCATTTCTTATCTCTGCTTCTCTAGTCTAGACCAGAAATTTTCATGAAAACACAAGTTTGATTGAGTTCCTCTCTGAATATTTCTCCAGGAGTTCAGTCACTCCTTCAGCAGGAAGCCCCAAATTCATTCCTCAGTGTACATAAGACTGGTCTTTAGCCACATGCCCTTGGCTCCCAAGTCCAGAGTTAATTCTTGAAGCCCAGTGAGAGACGGGCATTTCTCTACAGCCCCTGAATTCTTGTCACCTTCTGTCTTTGGTGCTTGCTGGTTCTTCTCCTTCCCCCCCTCCACTTTGATTGAGCCAAGTATAGCCCAGTAGAACTCAAACTATGTTTCTCATCCATTTGAATTAAGTTTTCCAAGTGGTAATCAGAAAAGTGAAGCTTCTTGATTTCCAAATCTACCAGTCTCTTAGTTCTCTTCTTTCTCTCTGGTGGTTTCTCTCAAGTTTCTGAGGAAGGTTCCTCTCCCTTGTTGATATTGTAGAGAATTCTGCTATAGGCTCTCTGATCCTCTCATTACCTTGGAACATTCTTATTAATTACCATGACCTCATTGCTTCTGATTTCTGCCCCCATAACTCCATCTTATTCCTTATTGTTGCAATAACCAGAGTGACACACATCGCATGATTGTGGTGTTCACATACTGGGTTCTGTTGCTTACATGGGATGGAGGATTATCACATCTTGTTGCAGTGTCCACATAGTCCATCCAGCATTAATGGTCACTAACTTTTCTTGGAGTTTACCAGGGGATGAGGCCTAACTCCTGACTTGAGATTTTTGCAGATCTTACTCATTGTACTCTCTGGGGGTTCACATCCTTCAGTTGTGATATTGGCTGACACACAGCCTTGCAATGCAAACTGTATGCTGCGCTGCAGAGCTGGGATCCCAAACAACAGATCTATAGGGACTGGACTAAGTGCACATGGGCAGCACTCAGAGATAAACTCATAGTCATGTGCTTGCAGGGCAAGTATTTTAGCTGCTGAGCCAACCCTGCCTTTCTTCTACTGGTTCTTGAATATGTTTATCTCTAACTCTGATCTCTCTCTATATCTCTGGACTCAAATATCAAACTGCCTAATTTGAATTATGCATTGAACATAGACTATATAGACATTTAAACATATTTGCTTGTAGGCATATAGCTACCATGAGCCTACATAGATATATATAGACACAGTTACAGTCAGATACTTATCCATTGACCATACAATTTGCCTATCTAAAATGTTCAATTATATGGTTTTAATTACATATATGGAGTTGTACAATGATCCCTGGAATCAACTCAGAGTATTTTCATGACTCTAGCAAGACACTTTGCGGCTTTTAGTAGTTTTTCTCCATTTCCGCCCCTCAGAGTTGATAGCTAGAGAATCACCTCTATAGAGTCACCCACTGTGGGCATACTAGATCAATAGAATCACATATATGAGGTATTTTGTAAGTGGCCCACTATTTTTACATACCAGTATTCTGAATTTCATCTTTACTCTTCCTCCTAATCTTCTATATCCAAAAGTCTACATTTCAAATAGCTGTTGAATATGTGTTTCTCTTTATACCCTTTGCTGATATCCTCTTCCTGCCTCTTCCAAGCCAGCATTCCAGGCAGGTCATGTCTACCATCCTGTGATACAAACACTCGTCTAAAGATGAGGTTTGCTTACCTTTCCAGTCTCAATTATTGATACTCGTCCTCTCCTTCAAACGTGTAGACCCAGTCATTCCATCACAATAACCTATTTCTATTCTTCAAATTTTCCAAAGGCATTTGTCCTTGGATATTCCCTTTTCTAGACTTAGAAAACACTTGTTTTTTTTCCTATTCCTGCCTATATGACTTAGATACTCCCAACCTCAATGCTTATTTCTTCAGAAAGCCTTGTAGATACCTTCCATATCCCAAGGATATTTTTCCTACATTCTCCCAAGAAGTCTGTTTGTTTCCTACCATAGAATTATTTCCTGCTATAATTCCTCCTATAATTATATATTATATAATTATAATATATATTATTAATATATATTATATAATATATATTATATAATTATATTCCTGCTATAATTATATATTTCCTGTTATAATTCACAATAACAGATACTGTGATTGATGTCACTTCTATAAGATGAAAGAGTTTGCCTCTTACATTAAGCATGATACATAGTAGGCCTGCAATAAACATTTGTGGTTTGAATTAGTGCAGTGAAGTATAATTAGGAGTAATCATAGAAATATAAATTTTCAGACAGTTGCATTATTTTATTAAAAATATAGATTAGAAGGGATATTGATTTTTTTCTCTCCTAATTCTAAAAGAAAGGAAGTATTCTGACATTTTTGTACTGTTATATAAAAATAACTGAGAGCAAGATTAGAAATGATCAAAAATTCTTTTAACTCCAAATTGAAATGGTAAATGACACTCAATGACCTTTGTTAACTGCAGCTGAAGTGAAAATTGTGATGGCTTCAACACAACAGGAACAATACAACCTTTTCGACATTAGAAATGGTAATAAAAAGAAATAAATAGTTCAGTGAAATGTTTGTCACTAACAACCAGCCTGAGAAAAGTTCCTTTTGGATTTGGATTTCTGAGCCTCCCAAGGAGGTTCTACCTCGCAAAAAAACATTACTTTATCATCACACTCATTGATATTTTTATAAAACTAAAATATTCTGCTATATCTTCAATCATTGCTGTATCACTAATAAATGACGGCGAACCTTTAAAAAACCCAAGTCTTGAAATACCTGGCTGCAGTGACAAATTTTAAAAAAAATAAGAAACTATTATTTTTATAGGTGATAACACACTGAACCCACACCTGGATTCAGAGTATTACACATGAGTAAAATTATAAGATGAAGTCTTCCTCTGTGACCCATGATCTAACCATTTTCTCTAATTTTTAAGTAGTTCTCAGGAAAATCTTTCTAAAATATTTGCCATGGCACATTTATACTTTCTCTGGGTGACTGGGTTCTCTATCGTGTGTGGAATTGTTCGAGTGTGTGTTGACCTGAGAGAGTCCTTACTTACTTAAAATTACAGTAGGTGGTTGGATGGCTCAAAGGAGAAAGATGCCATCACAACTATACATTTTACTCATATGTAACACCCTGAATCTACATAAGAGCACAACATGTTTTCACTTAAAACATACTGGTTTCCTTTATTTCATTTCTCACTGTAATGAGAGATTTCAAGACTCGAGTTTTATTAAATGGCATCCAGTCACTAATCATT
>PVKC010024732.1:0-16767 GCA_004027635.1 Crocidura indochinensis | reverse complement strand
GGTTTTTGGGCCACACCCGGTGATGCTCAGGGGTTACTCCTGGCTATGCGTTCAGAAGTCACTCCTGACTTGGGGGACCATATGGGAACCGGGGGATTGAACCGTGGTCCGTTCTAGGCTAGCGCAGGCAAGGCAAAGGCACCTTACCTCCAGCGCCACCGCCCGGCTCCCGCATTGTAAAGATTTAATGTGATCCCTCTAAAGACACCCGTGACATTCTTTAAGGAAGTGGATCAGGCACTTTTGAAATTCATTTGGAACAATAAACACCCTAGAATAGCTAAAGCAATCATTGGGGAAAGAATATGGGAGGAATTACTTTCCCCAACTTTAAACTTTACTACAAAGCAACAGTTATCAAAACAGCATGGTATTGGAATAAAAATACGCCCTCAGATCAGTGGAATAGGCTTGAATACTCAGAGAATGTTCCCCAGACTTACAATCATCTAATTTTTAATAAAGGAGCAAGAAATCCTATATGGAGGAAAGAAAGCCTCTTCAACAAGTGGTGTTGGCACAACTGGCTTACCCCTTGCAAAAAATTGAACTGAGATGAACTGATATTAATATATTCATTAATTTAATTGACATATTGACTATAAGAACATATTTCTTAAATCTATTGTTTAGCCTAGTTCTTATATGATCTGAGAAACTTTATCCATAAATATGGAAAGAATAACATAATTAGTTGCTTGATTTCAGACATTGCTCCACTATTTCATGAATTGTCTATGAAGTATAATGGAGTCATGGCTTTGCTAACTCAAAAAATAGTCTGAGAAAAGTGTCACAAAATGTAACAATCCATGACTTTATTTCATGTCTTGTTTTTTTTTTTTTTTTAATCTTACCAGGGGAGAGCTCAAACGCAGTCCCCCACTACCACAAATTATACAGTTGTGTTTCCAACATTTGATGAAATCACAGGGGTCAACACATCTGGAGTGCAATGGATAAGCCTCACCCTGGGGAAACCACCTTCATGATCGTGGTATCTCCCCTCCCATGTCTTAATTGTAAATGAGCATAACTAAACTAATGTAAGCTAGCCTGAATAACTTCTCCTTTTTTTTTCTTCCAGTAAAACTTTAAGCTGCACGGTACCTATTTTATTTTTCTTTCCTTATTTTTTTTTTGGGTGGTCACACCCAGCAGCACACAGGGGTTACTTCTGGCTCTGCTCTCAGAAATCGCTCCTGGCAGGCTCCGGGTAACATATGGGATACCCAGAGGGAATCGAATTCGGATCCGGATCCGTCCTGTATTGACCGAGTACAAGGCAAATATCCTGCTGCTGTGCTATCGCTCTAGTCCCTAGGAACTGTTTGTAATGATGCTGTAAATATTTTCAAAGATTCTGTACTAGATTATTCTTCTATTTGAGTCATGATTAGAATATTTATTTATCCATATGAACAAATGTTCATCCATATTTCATCATCACTGAAATACCAAATATAAACCATACTTTATCAGTGATTCCATCATGCTATTTATTTTGACTCCATTAAGAAGATGTTAGGAAGACAAAGATAAGATTAAATTTCTTCATTGGAAAAAGATTAAGGAAATATTTAAGAAATTAGTTGTTTTCCAGTTTTATGCTTCTCTGCTTGAAGGGGAGTAATAGTTTGCTTCCTCACTAATTATAAGGGGCTTATATTTATTCTAGGGGCTTATCTGCATTCACACTAATGATACAATTATATGCTAATTTTTCAACTTATCAGTGGTTTGGAAATATTTTTGCAATGATTTTCCAATAAAAATAATGTTTTCTGGGGGCCGGGCGGTGGCGCTGGAGGTAAGGTGCCTGCCTTGCCTTGTGCTAACCTAGGACAGACCACGGTTTGATCCCCCGGTTCCCCATATGGTCCCCCGTGCCTGCCAGGAGTAACTTCTGAGCGAATAGCCAGGAGTAACCCCTGAGCATCACTGGGTGTGGCCCAAAAACCAAATAATAATAATAATAATAATAATGTTTTCTTTCTAACTGTAGCAGTTTTTATTTTAAAAATAATTTATTTCAGATATCATGTTTTTCAAAAACTTTAACTTAGAGGGTTTCATGTATAAAACATTCCATACCACACCTTTTATCTGTGTGTCCACATCCCTCTACAATTGTACCAGTGAACTCTATTGCCCTACTATAGCCCGCAGTTAGAAAGCAACTTCAGTAGCCTTCTACTTAAAATCAATGCTAAGTTTCTATTACCTTTTCTGTTGCAGAGAACAAAAATTAAATACATTTTAGTACCCTGAGAGCATTTCATAATCTGAGAACCACAGAAATTCTCCATGGGCTGATGTACATGTTTTGATTGCAGAAGCTGGGTTTGAGCTTGGCACAACTTGTTCCCCCAAGGATCACTAGCAGCAACCCCGAGCTCCAAGTTGGAATTAGCTTGTGAATACTCCCCACACTTTCAGTTTAAAGATATATAGGTAAATATATACAGAAGTAGAAAATAAATTTTGGAAAAAGTGATTGCTATTGATATCAGAATGCAATTTATAATCTAAGTTCAGGCATTTACTTCATAGGTTACCATGATTAGCATTTTTAAATGATGTCAGATTAAGCTATCTTAAGTGGAATGTATTTGCTTCCTTAACAATTTCTTAAAGTGGATATAGCAAATAATCTGTTTTAGGATAAAAATGTGTTTTTTAGATGTTTTTACATTTATTCAATAATTCTTCATTATTTATTCAATTTTATTTTTCTGGATTCTGTAATCAAAAATATTTTTCACGTTTGATACACTATTTCTATTGCTAGGTGAGCTTTTCTCAAATTGCTGTCATATTATAAGATGTATGTACATATGGTTCATGAATATCACTCAATGATGAAATGTTCTTTAGGTCTATCTTCAAGAAAACCCCATTTTTTTGTGGTTGAGCTATACTTTCATACAATGTAAAATTTACAAAATATTCCATACATATAAAATTTAAAAGGTCCCCTGGCACAGGCCTCAGAAGTATGGGCATCCTCCATTCACCCCTGAACCAGGGAAGCTATCTACAAAACATCCAAGTTTTTTTATAACAACATCTGGAAGCAATCCTCTACCAGGGAAGACTCTACAATGGCTCTGAAATCGACCTACTCAAAAGAGACTTCCCTTAACACTAAGAAGACTTGACAACAACAAAGACCTGCTCTACAGGACAGGGTTCTCTGCATTGCCCTTTAAGTTGAGGTGAAACGAGAGGACGCTCTGCACCATATTGACTGCATTGAAAGTGTATTTCATAAACTACAAGTTTGTAGCATAACAGACTACATAAAATTATTCATCATAAAGTTAAAATATTCATGAATTATTCAATTTGGTAATCTTATATACTAGAGTAGTTAGTGCAAGTATACATTTTATTAATAAATAAGAAAATGTGAAGCCCTATTTTTCTTTTCCAACTTGCAAATATTCAACCCAAAATGAAAAAGACAAGCATGTGGGCATGCTTCTACCATGCTCAATACTGTCTATGGGAAAAGCAATTGAAAGAAGATTTTAGCATATTTTTCTCATTATTCGATGCAGAAATTTTATTTCAAAAATCAAATAAATCAGAATCATTTATTGGTGGAAAATTTGCTGCTTGTTTACGCCAGTAATCTTATTTTACTTTGAAGAGTGAAAATTATTGAAGCCTAGTTTACTGTACTTTATGATTAGGATTGAGCTAATGCTGAGCAATGTGGTACTGGCTGAGAATGCACATTCTCGCAAAAGCCTCACTCCATAATAAAAAATTAGATGAATTTGGAAAATCTGTTTCTACTTTTAACTCAGCCAATACTAGAAAAAGTACCCAAAATTGTAGCTACTTATCTAGTCTTTTTTCCCAGAAACTCCATTTATTCATTAACATATTCTAAACAAGTATATCACAAGTTTTTTTCAATTCTATGTCTTCAGTCTTGAAAACTTCATTTTAAAATATAAGTTCATACTGCTTTAGCATTTGTTTCTGCATATTTTCTTCTTCTGAAACATAGCTAAGGTTCTGTTAAGACTGTATCTACTCGTACAGCAGTAAGACCCTATAAAATTAACTTTGGTTTATTAGATGTTTCTGAGACTTAAACACAGCATACCCTTGATGTTAGCTTCAAGCTATCTACACTTGACCATTTCCCAAAATATGCCTTCAATCCCAATTCTATAAATCTTAGAACAGCATGGAAAACTTCAATTCATTGATTTTAACAAAATTATTCCTCACTCTTTTATTAAGTTCCTATTTTTATTTGTTGTTTCATTAAGATTAAATTCTTTGAGCAAGTATATTACTTCGTTGTATTCAGCGTCCACATTTTAGCCTCTGATTTATGTCATGACATTTATTTGTAAAACTAAAACTGTTAAATCTAATTCTTCCCTCCTCGATGCTTATGATTGTGTGATAACACAGGATTGGAGAAAACAGTATAATGGAGCAACAGCACTTTAAATTTTTCTATTAAAATAAACTTGGTGTTTACTGCTGTCTGATTTACATTTATGATGCTCCAATTCTTTCACTTATTCCATTCTTTTTGCAATTTTCTAAGATCTCTCTAGATATTCTTTTCTTGATTTAATTATTCTTATTTCATTGAGAAATCTGAAACAAAAAAGAATAGAAATTTCCTAAGATCCAATATAATTTTTACTTACCTACCAACATTTGTAGTGAAAGTCTTTTATTCTTTTCTTTTACTAAAACTGAATTGCATCCTTTAGCCTTGCAGTCAAACACCTTATTTAATAAAAAATTTCCCCATAAATCATCAAAATCATGTCTATAAATAGACAGGGGAAAAGGATACTGTACTATAAAATGAGATTCAAACTCTTTTGTCTTTGAAATGCTTTCACATCGAAAATTCACATTTGAAATGCTTCAGGACTAATTCCTAAGGAAATGCATCATGGTTGTTATATTACTAGACACTAAGAACATCTGATATCAGACATATGTCACTGCAACTATAAATTAAGACAACTTTATCATGATGAATTTACAGTGATTATTCATGACTTCTTCCTCTATGAGTAAAGTATGATTTCAATTCCCTTCAATTTGTCATCTAGTACAGCTTAAAATACATGCATTTATGGCTATGAATAAGCTCTGAAAGTAAAGTTACAATGAGAAACTTTAAAACATTTCAAATAGAGATATTTTCTACTTAAAACATTAAACCAATTAAAAAACACATCTCTCTCTACTGTTATTTTAGAGACTAGCACATTAAAAGGGTTATCAATGGATGACACTATGCCCTATTTTTTTTTTAATTCAGAACAAAATCCACTTTAACAAGGACTAGAGATTAAGGACTTACATGTAACTGACCCCATCTGATTCCCAACACCACATATAATTCCTTGAGAGCAATTCCAGATATAAGCCCTAAGTGCCACCTGATGTGGCCCCAAATGAAAATGAAAATAAAATAAATTTGCTTTAATTGATATTTTAAATCCTGTTATAATTCCTTCATATCATTAAATGCAGTAAATTATATTTTGGTTTAATATATTTAGCAATATAATTTTTTAATATATTTTATTTAAACACCTTGATTACATACATGATTGTATTTGGGTTTCAGTTATGTAAAGAATACCACCCATCACCAGTGCAGCGTTCCCATCACCATTGTCCCAAATCTCCCTCCTCCCCACTGACCCCCCGCCTGTACTCTAGACAGGCTCTCCATTTCCCTCATAGGTTCTCATTTTTAGGACAGTTCAAAATGTAGTTATTTCTCTAACTAAACTCATCACTCTTTGTGGTGAGCTTCCTGAGGTGAGCTGGAACTTCCAGCTCTTTTCTCTTTTGTGTCTGAAAATTATTATTGCAGGAACGTCTTTCATTTTTCTTAAAACCCATAGATGAGTGATATAATTTTAATAAAGGTATCACCTTTCACTCAGTAATTTATTTAAATTTTTTCTTTCAGAGAAAATCAGTCAGTTGTTATCCTTTATTGCTAGCTATTAATTTTGGATTTATTGAAATACTTCTATATATATATAAACATGCACCATTAATGATCATATCCAGGTTAATAAATGTAAAAATCATTTGAAACAGAAAACTTACAATTTACATTTAAATTTTTTTCTTTGATATAGATATTCCTATCCAAAATGCTGACATATTCATAATATGTTATGTAACAGACAAGTCAAAATTTGCAGGTACAAAATGTAATTTTTAATCTTGTCCAAACAAATATATTTCTCCTATAATCTTTGCCTATTTTGTTGATAAGAATTTATTTATACACTAATTAATGTAGCTATAATTATCCTTCCTTATTTTCTATTCTGCTTTCAACTAGTTAGTAAATCTTCTTAAATTTGCATTCAGATAACATCTATAATATATTCACTTTTACCATCATTGTTAACAACATAAATAATCTGGTAGATGATTGAAATAGCTATTTAACTTACTCTCCTGATAACATCCTAATCTAATATCCATCTCAATTCTAGTCAGTGTTTACTGATAAATAAATGTTATATTATTTCTTTCTTCTGCACAAAATTGTCTAGGGTTTTTAATTTCATTTAGATGAAAAATAAAAATCTTTTTACTATTTTACAAGATCTGCATGATATTTCTCATTTATGTTCTGACTTAGTCTTTTATCTTCTTATTATCTATTTTATATAGCTATTTTAATTTTCCTGTTGCTCCTAAAATGTGCTGTGGTACTTACTAACTTCAGAAAATTTGCAAATGTATGTATCTCCATTCTCAGACTATTATTTCTTGAGATATTCAATGATCATTTATTCAGCTTAAAAATTTCACTCAGCAGTCCTCTTAGTGACCATCTCCATAATCACTTTATGCTTGTACCTAATTTTTTTATCTTGTCTATTTTTATTTACTTAGTTCATTCAATGTTATCATTCACTAGATTGAAGCCTTAACAAAAGTGAGGCTTGTTTTCAGGTTTGGTATTCACTGGCGCCAAAGTGAGAGGACAGTGGGTAGGGTGTTATCCTTGCATCAGCCAGTCTGAGTTTCTATTCCGAAAACCCCATATGGCTTATGCAACCTACCAAGAGTGATTCCTGAGCACAGAACCAGAAGTAAACCCTGAACATAGATATATGGGTCAAAACATGCTGAGAGAAATGAGTCAGAAAGAGAAGGATAAACAAAGAATAATCTAACTAATCTGTGAAATATAAGGAAAATAAAAGACAATGGGAGGGATAGGATTCAGAAAAGTTAGAAATGGGGATTAGGAGAATCAGTCCATGTAGGAAGCTTGCCACAATAATCAGAGAATGCAGTTCGAGTAAAGAAGGCATTACTATGAAAGGATGTATGCATGGCACCCCTTCATTAATAGTATTGTAAATCACAATGCCGAGAGAGAGAGAGAGAGAGAGAGAGAGGGAGAGAGAGAGGGAGAGAGAGAGAGAAAGGGGGGGGTAAAATGTATGTCTTAGAAGCAGGTGGAGGAGGGTGGATAGGAGGGAAGAGGGCATTAGGGACAGTGAGAGGGAAACTGTTGAAATAGTTGACATTGGTGGCAGAAAATGGGTACTGGTGAAGGTTGTTATACATTGTCTGACTTCAACTCAATCATGAACACCTTTATTCATGAATAAACTATAGTATGAAGAACATGTAACCATGTAACCATGGTGTTTAAATAAAAAAATTAATTCACTGCTCTTTTTCCAGAATATACAACATTTTCTAACACATAATAGGTGATCAGTTAATTTTGACTCACTGAAGAAAAGCAGTGAAGTTAATATTTTCAAAAACTATATGGTAACATAGGTTGTTAGGCACCCTTTTATTCTATCAGACATAGTTTCATACCTATTTAGACTTATTTTGTTGCTTTTGATTTTTTTTGAATTCTAATTAACTAGCTTAATTATGTATTATTCTTTTAGTAAGGGCACATTTTTGTGTTTTCTATGAAAACTGTCGTTTGGGTGTCATAATTTAGTGAGATGGTGAAAATCAGGCCATTAATGTACACTTTTATCAATACATATTATGGAGTCAATTTCAGAAAAGAAAGAATAAAACGGTTTTAATACCAAAAACTAGTGATAATAGATCACTTTGATAGATTATTGATCTATCTATCATAGATCATTGATTATTTCAATAGAATATTGGAGAATTGTGCACACAGAGAAAGACAAAAGTATTTTCTACTACAAGACACTTAAAGCAAATGCATTTGGGAAGAATTATTGGGGACATTTCCAATGGACATATTTATGAGTGCTGTTGATCAAATTTTCTAAAGAATCACATTGAGGGGTCTTCTTCTATGACATTTTTCTTTAAAAAGTAGCAAATGCTATAATAATTCTTATTTCATCATTCCTATTGCATTCAACTGTGGAAAATCTATCTTGTTTTCATTATTAAAACTGGTACTAAATATTGAAAGGCTGCATAGAATAACTGTCAGAGTCTTAATGTTACCAGGACAATAATTTGTCTGTGAGTAATTGCTGAATATGGAAAAATATATAGTTATATTCTCAACAAGGAACTTTTTTATTTTGTGGTTTTCAGACCACACCCGGTGATGGTCAGGGATTACTCCTTGCTCTACACTTAAAAATTGTTCCTGGCTCAGAGGACCATAAGGGATGCTGGGGATCGAATATAGGTCCATCCTGGGTCAACTGCTTATAAGGTAATGCCCTACCACTGTGCTATCACTCCAGCTCCACAAAGAAACTTTTAAGAAATGTATATAACAAGGCTTTCCCAAAATGTTTTCTGCAGTTTTTACAGCAAGTTATTTTAGTTTTGCATGTCTACACACATTAAAAATTAATTAGTTCCAGGAAAGATTGCTCAGTGGATTGAATTCATACTTTGCATGCAGAGGTCCAGGCTCTATTTTTAATATTACGTGGTTCTTTGAGCATTGATGGAAGTAACCCCTGAACACAGAGCTGCTCTAGCAGTGCTGGGTGTGATCCAGAAACAAAATTTAATAGGTAATTTCATTGTAATTTATTAAATGAAATAGAAATAGTAATCACCAAATACCAAAAGAATAACTGGAATGAGTGAGGCATTCAAAATCTTATGAATTGAAATTTGAATATTTTTGGTTACAGAATATTTATGTACTTCACATAAAAAAGAGACATTTTCTGATATCTAATCTTCAGTGAGAACACTCATTAAATTAACTGTTTCATTTGAATAAATAAACATGAATAAGGTAATCATTGAATAACAATGCTATTTAGTTGGTCTAATTTTCCTATATCAGCCAAGTAAGTGGTTCCAATATTTGGCATTATTCTAATTTCTGGATTAGCACACATTTTTTGTTTTGTTTTGTTTTAAGGCCACATATAATAGTGGATCTAATCATGGTTCTGCACTCAGAAATCACTCTTGGCAGTGCTCAGGAGTCTATATGGGAAGTTGGGGATTGAACTGGGGCAGTACACAGAAATTTTAACAGTTAAAATTGAAAATAGTTATTCTATCATTTCTAGCCTATGCTTAGAGTATTTAATATGATAAGATAGGAAGATAACAAGTGACTGATATCTTTCTGCTACTAGGTATGTCATTTATATATCATTTTCTCCTGTATTATACATTAAGAATATTTTCAAGGGTATGTTGAGATAATTATGTTAAACTAGGTCACTATATGGTATAAACTATAAAATATTAAGAAATTTTTACTATTAGATAAATGGATTTTGGTAAAAAAATTTAAAATAAGTTTTATTGAGACCAATGTGAATTGCAAGTATTTCACAATTATGTTTAAGGTACCTAGTGACAGTGAATTAGGGCAATTCCCATCACCAGTGTTGACCTCCCTCCAACCTTGTTCCCAGCATGCATACCATACCTCCACCCTTAGCTCCCTCTACTGCTCTTGTTAATAGGTCCCTTTTGTGTATAGTATGTTGTAGTTTGAGTCTCTTGATTCTATTGTCATTGACTTTGGCTTGAATATTTTGTTATGTCCATTTTTTCCCACCCAACGAGACCATTTGGATTTGCACTGAGACAGAGACAGAGAATGAGAGAGAGAAAATAATTTGCCTGTTAAAAAGCAAGGCATAGAGTAAGAGGGATGGGATGGTGGGAGGGAACAGGAGACATCTGTGACTAGAAGGGTGCACTAGTTAAGCATGATGTACATTGTATGACTCAAACACAGCAATGAACACTTTTATAACCATGGTGCTAAATAATTTAAAAAATAATTTGAGATCAACGTGTCTCAAAAACTCTATTATAGCCACTATTTAAGCCTATTCATTATAGGAAGTGGGGAAAGAGAAAAGTATGCTAATTCAACCTGCCCAATCCAAACTAGCTCAAGGAAAATCAGAAACAAGGGAATGATTGCCTGCCCTAGAGATTGGCAGAGGAAGAGGGGTATGGGGTGGGAGAAAAAAAGGAGACATCAGTGGCAGCAAGGGTGCACTGATGAAAGATGGTGGACATTGTGTGATGAAACCCAACAATGAGTTTTGTAACCACAGTGTTTAAACAAAGCAATTGAAAACAAAGAAACAAAATAAGTCTTTTGTAAGGGACTCAAAATGAGCGATGTACATAGCTTACTTCAGGCTATGCATTCAGGAATCATTCCTGCGATATTCTGGATGCCAGATGGGATCCAAAATAGTCAGTAATATATCTCAGTGCAGAATGTAAAAAGGCTTGGAACACATAATTCTATACATGTGCACTCAAAAATATCACTCTAGGGATAGGAGAGATAGCACAGTAGTAGTGTGCACACAAAAAAACAAGGACAAACCTGGGTTAGATCCCCAGCATCACATATTGTCTCTTGTACTTGCCAGAAGTGATTTCTGAGCACAGAGCCAGGAGTAAATATTAAGCATCACTGGGTGTGACCCCCCAAATAATATCACTCTACTATCATGTTATAGGAAGAATCCCCCATTCATATTTTTTAAGTTTTCAAAAGCTGTAATATATGACACTAATGACATAGATATTTTCAAAACAATCCTGATTCTTCCACCTCAAACTTGTTGCTCCTTTTCTTCCTTTATAAAACAGCAATATGATTTCATATTCATCTAAAATATTTCTAACTAGATATGTACATAATCTGAAGTATGATGCATATTAGAAGAAAGAAAAATTGTTTATTTAGGTTTTTGGCCATACCCGGTGACACTGAAGGGTTATTTCTGGATATAGTGCTCAGAAATCGCCCCTAGCTCAGGGGACCATATGGGACTCTGGGGATTGAGCCACCTTCAGTTCTAGGATAGCCATGAGCAAGGCAAATACCCTTTCTCTGAGTCACTGCTCTGGCTCACAAATTTTATTTATTTTATTATATAAAATAGTTTGTGATAACATATTAATGTTGCCCAATCATACACGTGTTTAATGACTTGCATCTATTTTATATATTAAGAAATATAAATAAACTCTTTAACGAAGGGGAAGATTTCCCTAATGTAAGGGCCTGAGGAAAGCAGGACTGCTTCACCTCTAGTAAGATTGCATCTTCTCAGATCTCAGCCTTCTTCCTTCTACCTCTCTCTACCATTTCTGGTCTTCTTGTGAATTTGACGTCCATATTGGCTAGGCCCTACCTCTAACTGCCTACTTTATGACATCATTCTCCCATAAAATCTATCACCATCAGGTAGAATCTTGGGGTTGTCATAGATTGTGTGTAAATAAATTTGAATCATCACAAGTGACCAATGACTAATGACCACTGACCAGTCATCTATACTGGACACTTGTAGTCTTCTGCCTCCATGCTCAGACATACTCTGTCTCCCATCTCTTGTACATGCAGTTGTTATTTTCTATTCCCTAACCATATCAGGTAAGGCAAGGAACTTTTAAATGATTTTCATGAGGTTTCTTATCCCTAAATTTAGAAATAGTCAAGTCAAAATGGTGTGGATAATGAAGGAGAGCAGTAAACTAAAAGTTTATAAGCCTAATTTCAGTTTTAAATCAGACATTTGCTGGCTTTGCAACTTTAGACAAGTCACAGACTTTAATTCATTTCACACTAAGTGTTTTTTCTTGTTTATTACATTATATCATTTACATACATGCAACCTCATATGTTAAATATTTATGTATTTGAGAGAGTTCATCCTCTATGATTTCATTACTTTCACATATTGATTTTTAAATGATAACATGAAAACAGTTCAGTCAGACACAGGAGTATTCGAACAAAAACAAAATACCAGTACTCTAGAACACTAAATATATAAAAGGATGTCATATCTGTTATGGTCTCTCCACTTACATTTACATTTTAGTTTTTTAAATTTAGTGCTACTCCAAAATAATAGCTGCATGACTTAGAGTATTCTTAGTAAACTAAGTAAAGAGAGAAAATGGGAAGCGGGCGAGGGTGTGGAGTGCTGATCTGTAAGGAGGCAAGTCTGAAAAGGAAGAAAGTTTAAGATCATTTTCATCAAATGCTTACTGACCAACAGATACCAAGAAAAAAGAAGTTTATATAGTTTATATGAGGGAAATAAAATAGAAAAACAGAAAGGAGAGCATGAAGGATTTATAAAGGAAGGAGTAACAGTTGGGACAGAATATTGAGAGAGCAAAGATTTTAATTAAAACAAATAATAGAGGTTTCAATGTGTTTAGAGCAAGTCAAAGCAGTTTATATTAATAAATGCCAGAAAAAGTAAACCAACCTTGGAATAGAGTGATCTAGGAATAGAGTTGATCAAAAAACATCTGTGGTGTTTTCCTTACTGGTTGCCTCTCAGAACACAGTTGGCAGTTGACAGTTAGAAATATAAACTAACGTCAGAAATGATGTTTCCTGTAAATAACTGATCATGATTCTCTGAAGGGGTAGAAGAAACAGATTCTCCAATGTCTTATTTCATTCTGATTTTGAAGCTATACCCATTCTCTGCTGATCAAATAATAGCAATTTCTTCTAACTTGACACAGGAGAATTGATTTCTTTTGTGGTAAGTAGGTACTGGCATTTATCATCACTAATATTTCTCTCTTAACAGGAGAACAGACAGATAACAGTCAACATTTGCTTATAGATCCTAATAAGACTATAATTCAAGTCCCATATATCTAATGACATAATTATCTCAAACAGTATTGTAAAGTAGCATTTACCTAATTTAAATTTCAGTTATATTTTAATAATTATTGTGTAAGCTTTGGGAATGACATTGTCTTGGATGCTAAAAGTCATAATTTAGGTATTAACAATGTATAAAAATATTTGGGTCATTTTTAAATATTTCTGTTGATTCAATGTGATTATTTTAACTGAAATTGTATGTATGCTACAGTCCTTATCTGTTCATAAGTAGGTTAATATTTAGATGATATGAATGAGTATTACAGTGGAATTAATTGAGATCTATAGATCCTTAATTGCTGCCTACAAGTGGCCATGTGACAACACAACATTTTCTAGTTGTTTCATAGAAGTTGGTTCACAGCACACCTTATGGCAAAGTTACATAGTAGACCGCAGACTCATTCACAAAACCACACACACATACATAGACACAAAAAACACCAACACAAAACACAGACTAGTAAATTATTAGACAATAATATTAGTAACAGCCAGAGATAGAACAATTATTTCAGGTAGACACTAACTGATGTCATTTTAGTCATTCTATTTGCCTTTGTATTATAACATACAATGTGAAGTAAACTTTTGGGTGTTCATCAAAAGAGCAGATTAGAGTGTTAAGGGGAAAAAGGGGGACATCGGTGGTAGGAAGGTCACAGTGGTGTTTGAATTGGTGTTTGAACATTTAATGCCTGAAACAACTGTGTCATGAAGAACTTCTAAATCATGGTGTCATACAAAGTTAAAATTTGTGAAAACTAATTGAATTACTTTATATTCAATGTGGGGCTGGAGAGATAGCACAGCAGCATTTGCCTTGCAGTCGACCTAGGATATAAGGTGGTTGGTTCGAATCCCTGTGTCCCATCTGGTTCCCAGTGCCAGTCAGGAACCGTTTCTGAGCAGATAGCCAGATGTAGCCCCTGAGCACCCAGAAAACAACAACAAAAATCAAAACATTATATTCAATGTATTTATTTCTGCTTATTTGGTTTGTTTATTAATATTCATATATTTTGCTTAGCATACATTCACTTTTACACAATTTGTCACTTGTTGTGCAAGTTACTGCTATATTTTTCCTGTCTTATAAACCTGGTGAGGTAAGTACTCAAACATTTACATTGCATTTTTGACTAACATATTTATTTAAAATAGGATATTGACATCATATATGTTACAGTATTATTAGTCAACTTGTACTTTTTTTCTTTATTTTTGTTAATAAAGCACACAATATTATTCACCAGGATTATATCAGAATCTTCTCTCACTCATTGTACTTTGCTGTTTGTTATTAGCCCTTATTTCATTAATAACTGTATACTTAATTTTCAGTTTTGTGATTCCTAGTTTCAGGATTATTCTCTGTCATTATAGAAATGTATCCTTCTATGTAAATCAAATTAACAGACTAAATCTCTTGAAGTATGTTTTATTATTTTTGATTATTATTGTAATATACTGTTTTATAGGTGAGTAGTCAAAATTAATAATTAATTTCCCACCAAAAAAACTTTAGAGAAACAATATAGTAATAATTTCTTTCTTTTCTTTTTCTTTTTTTTAATTTCTGGGTCACACCCGGTGATGCTCAGGGGTTACTCCTGGCTATGTGCTCAGAAATCCCTCCTGGCTTGGGGGACCATACCATGGTCTGTCCTAGGTCAGTTGAGTGCAAGACAAACACCCTACCACTGAGACACAGCTCCAGCCCCTAAAGTATAAAAGTAGAATTTCTGAAGTATTATTCAAAAACCACCTTGAGGAGGGTTAAGTTCCCAATCTTATTTTGCTCTAATTAATTGATTAGATGCTACTATAGGTAATGGTATAGGAATCCCAAAATAAAATGAGAACTGAAGATTACAAATGCTCACAGCTTTACTGTTCTCTCATGGACCACAAATACCTCTTTTAATAAGTTCTTTTTCTCTTGGATTCAGCTCAATGCAGAATCCTAGCATGAATTTCCACATGCCTAGGTTCTGCAACCTGGGAATAATCCTGGCATAGGGCAAAATTCATAGGTCCAGGAATAAGGCACTTAATTTCATTTCATGCAGGAAGAGCTAAGACAGACAAGCTGTAAGCAAGAAAACCATGTACAAACAAGACCAACTATCTTTTATAGCTCTGCTTCCATGTTGGGAGCACAGTGAGACATACAGAAAGTGAATGTTCAGCACTTCAACTACTTTAAACATTTGATAGGTCAGTTATTATTAGTATTATAAGCTTCCTTGTGGTACAGCTTTATGATAATATTACTCCTTTCCTACTGAAAGATGACTTATGAGTATCACTGATGTTTTCATCACCTTCTTGCTCCCCACAGAAAATTCCCAAACTCCATCTGTAGTGGGAGTTGCAAATTCCAATGCAACTTCCCTAGCAGAAAGTACTTGCATCTACTCCAGTGTATCTGCACTAGCTGTTAGATCAGCCTGGCTCCAGCCCTCTGCCTCTTTTCAACCACTTATACATAGTGCCTTCCCTTACCAACAGTTCAACTCTAAGACACAGTCTGTAGTGTCTGGTAAATACCAAACATTCACTATATCTGCTTCCTACCCAAGTATTTTTAGTGGAATAGGACAGTCTGTTGCTACCCTACTAGGAAAGGAACCAGTTATTTGACTATAATCAGGGCACACCGAGGTCCCTCCTGCCTCAAGAACTTGGTAACTTTCTGCAATCCCATGACTCCATAGAGGTAGGACTCTATCTTACAAACTTACAACAATTCATCCCTCAAAATGGCAATGGTTGGAGAGGAGGTTCAGCCCACAACTAACATACTGCTGGCCGCTAACACTAGAATCAATTATTCTGTATCTGCTCAACCCATCATGGATTCAAGTTTTTAAGCTGAGAACAATAAGCAAGAAGGGTAAGTTCGCACTCAAAACAGAGGGTCAAATCTACACAAGGGAACCAATTATTAGACAGGTGGCATCTAAGTTCTCTCTAGAAAACTAATAAACACCCTCATCACTCATTAAAACACTATTGGCAGACTCTTTAGAAGAACAGCTAGTGTACTATACCAAGGTGCTTGGGAGGAGAATGGCTAAGTCCATACAGGATACCATCAAGCAACACCAAGTATGCCACAATGTGCATTGTCCTAGTTGTTTAGCCCCCAAGTACTAACATGCAGTCAGAAAACTCCCTGCCCTGAACTAGTCTTTTTATCTTCTGAAGATATATTAGGACTATTATTGTGATATTAACAATTTAATATTCCCTACCTGTACTTTGTATCTAAGTGTGAATTTATTTTGTAGTCAGATATCCTGTTTAATGTCAGCAATCTTACAATTTATACTTAAGTATCCATTTCATGATGAAGCACTTATTTCCTCTTTCTGGTGTATGATGTAAACTATTTTTCCATAAGGAATGGGAAAATTGAGGTAGCTCTATAGCTCTGCATTGCATTGAATATTATAAAATATCATATTTTGGCAGAGATAGAGTGGGCTTTATCCAAAAGAAGATTGAGATATCTCTAACTATATCGCATTTAATATATAGCAAATATATACTAGCAGGAGATAGGGTGTTATTTTTCCTGAGAAAATGCGAGAAATGAGAGTACCCTGTAGCTC
>PVKC010024731.1:0-16730 GCA_004027635.1 Crocidura indochinensis | reverse complement strand
GTGGGCTGCCTGGGTAGGTGGGATCCTCCTACCTTGGATTGGGGATGGAGGTAGAATGGCCTCCGATGGGGTCGCGCAGTTCCCGGCTCGGCGCGGGTAGGCGGGGCTTCACCGACCCTGTTGCCCAAGGAGGGACGTCTGGGTCCCTTCGCGGACTGCCTGGGTAGGTGGGGTCCTCCTACCTTGGATTGGGGATGGAGGTGGAATGGCCTCCGATGGGGTCGCGCAGTTCCCGGCTCGGCCTATAAATTGTTTTCTTTAGCAGTGTTTTTAGTATGTTTTGATTGATTTTCATTTACCTCTAAGGAATTTCTTATTTATATTGTCATTTCTTCTTTTTTTAAGAATGCTTTGTTTCATTTTCATAAATTTGTGATTTTTCCAATTTTTGTTTCTGATACTTATTTCTTTTTTTAAATTTACATTTACTTATTTCTTTTTTAATTTTTAATTTTTTTTCTTTATTTAAACATCTTGATTACATATATGGTTGTGATTAGGTTTCAGTCATGTAAGTAACATCCCCTTCACCAGTGCAGCATTCCCACCACCAATGTCCCAAATCTCCCTCCCTCCCAACCCACCCCACCTGTACTCTAGACAGGCTTTCCAGTTCTCTCATTCATTCATATGATTAGAGTAGTTCTCTGTGTAGTTATTTCTATAACTGCACTCACCACTCTTTGTGGTGAGCTTCATGAAGTGAGCTGGAAGTTCCAGCCCTCCTCCCATTGTCTCTGAGGATTGGTGCAAAAATAACTTTTATTTCTCTCAAAACCCATAGATGAGTGAGACTATTCTGCATCTCTCTCTCTTTCTCTCTCTCTCTCTCTCTCTCTCTCTCTCTCTCTCTCTCTCTCTCTCTCTCCCTCCCTCTCCCTCTGACTTATTTCACTCAGTATGGTAGATTCCATGTACATCCATGCATAGGAAAATTTCATGACTTCATCTCTCCTGACAGCTGCATAATATTCCATTGTGTATATGTACCACAGTTTCTTTAGCCATTCGTCTGTTGAAGGGCATCTTGGTTGTTTCCAGAGCCTGGCTATTGTGAATAGAGATGCAATAAATATAGGTGTGAGGAAGGGGTTTTTGTATTGTATTCTTGTGTTCTTAGGATATTCTGATATTTATTTCTAAATGTACATTTTTGTGGTCAGAAAGGACATTTTGTGTATTATCTATTTTAAAATATACTGGTACATAGTTTCTCATTCATCAAATAGTTTATTTAAAACTTGATTTTTGTTTTTGTTGTGGACCATATCTGGCAGTGATCAGTTCTTACTCCTGGCTCTGCTCAGGGGTAAGGCACAGAGAATCATTTGAGGCACATATAAGGCACAGAGAATCATATACAGTGCATATATATGCACAGAATCATATACTGTGTCAGAGATAAAACTCAGATAAAAAGTATGAAAGATAAACACTACCTGCTGTACTATCTCAAGAAAATAATTTTCCTCTTCAATGATCCTGTATGCTTGAAAAAATTGTAAAAGTTGAAAAAAATTGTAAACTGCTTGTATTGTACAGTTTTCTGGTTATCTTTACTAAATTCAGACATCCGAATATCGGCATCCCATAAGGTCCTCAGAGCCTTAAAGGGACAATTTCTGAGGGCAGAGCTAAGAGTGACCCCTGAGTGCAATTTAAATCCCACCACTCCAAAAAAGATTCCCCAAAAACTGATATTAGAGAAAATTGGACAACTTATTCAAATCTAAGAACCAGAATGTTATAATAACAATAGTTAGACCCAGACTATCTTCAGACTATATATTTTCCTTCCCCTTCTTTTCTTACTTTCTGAATTTGAAATCATGCTAATGCTGGTCTGGGAAAAATATGTTTTGGCACATTCCCAATTGTTTAATAACTTTGGAATAATTAAAAAATGAATGTACATTAGCATTTATGATAGTTTTGGTGAACTGATTAGTAAATGGAACAGAAAGATAAAATAAAATTATTTTTCCTTAGGTTATTTTTTCCCTTTAAACCAAAAGGTGAAAAATTCTTTGCTCATTTTTATGGAAATATAAGGAATGTAAAAGTGAGCACAACAGTCTCAACACCAACTGCTGCTGTGAAGATTAAATAATACAAAATAATGCAGCAATAATGAAGATGATTGCCATTGCTCTGGGGAAGTCACTCACTCTGCTCCATGCATTTTGCTAAGTAATTTATATGCTACTGTCTCAGTAGCGCCATTAAAAACACATTTTCACCATTCCTTCTCACAGAAAACTGAGCCTAGAGGGATTAAATGATTTGCCTAGGTAATTCTGTTAGCATGTGGTGTAGTTCAAGTATCAAATAGGATATATAGCTGAGATAACTGTATCAATTAATATTGCATTATAGATATTATATAGCAAAATAAATCTTGAGAGCCTAAGGAAGGAGCTTGGAATATCTCGCAAATCAATAGGAGTTAGTTGCATGCAGCCTGACAAAAGAGAAAAAGTATTTTGGAGAAAAGGGAACACTTGCATACTTGATAAACAGGATCTGGTGCAAAAACTTTTTTAGTGCAAAATTTGGTACAATCTCTATGTGAAACAGTACAGAGTTTTGAAAAATAAAAATAAAATGTCATATGTTCTGGCTGTTTTTTTTCCATTCCCTTCTTGTTGAAAGTTTTTGTCAACTCAACCCCTTCAAACTTCTCTCTATAATGGAGATATCATGAACTTTCCAAAAAGTACTTCTAATTCATCAAATACATTCACAGCTCTCTAAAATCATAGAAAAAATTAGTATGCACTTATGTAAGTGAATTATAACATAATCCATTATGTTGTCCTGGTTTTCCCTTCCTGATACTTTGATGTCTCCTATTCCATTTATCTGTCCCCTCTAAAGACACTTGAGCTCTTCTTCTTTTACTTTCTTTGTGTTGCTTAATGCTTTTTAAGATAAATAATGGGGAATGTATTTGTCCATCATACTTATGCATATGAAAAAGGTAATTGCTGATCTAACAAATTATCTGCTCCTCCACAAAACAAGCTAGACAATATTTTCTGGTTTTCCTTATAAAAATATTGTTGACTTTGTTCATAGAGTGTATGTTGAATGCATAAAATATTCAGGAATACCAAGCATCCATTCCTGCCATTCATTTCCTAACAGAAGCATAGGATTTTTAAAGTCCAGGGGCAAGGTAGATAAAACAGAAGAAACAGAGTCTCTGAATAAAAATGTAGATAATATTTCCTTACACCATGTTTTGCTGATTTTCAATGTAATGTGGCATGCATGAGAAATTATATCTTATGACATATATGAGAAATATATGAAATATATGAGAAATATAATGAGAAAATTAAATATATGAAATATATGAGAAATATATATTGACATAAAACGAATGAGAAGTTTAGTATATTAGTAAGATAATCCAAAATTAATATGGCATAATATTGCATAATAATATTCCAAAAGTGATTGGCTTAAGAGAATTATATCTGGGGCAGGGCGGTGGCGCTGAAGGTAAGGTGCCTGCCTTACCGTGCTAGCCTTGGACGACCGCGGTTCAATCCCCCGTGCCCCATATGGTCCCCCAGGCCAGGCCAGGGGAGACTTCTGAGCGCATAGCCAGGAGTAACCCCTGAGCGTCACTGGGTGTGGCCCAAAAACAAACAAAAAAAAAGAGAGAATTATATATATGTTCTTGTATCTGTATCTCTAGGCATATAGGCTCGTGTATACTTGTCTCCACCTAGCAGATCTGCTTGAGGCAGAAATCTAGTCTTTTTAGGTTACAGTCATTTTCAGAGATCATCTATATCTATGGGTAAATATGAAAGGGAAGAAGCTTTTCTGGCATGTACTTCTCAAGGCAAATTCCCAGAATTTGGAATTCTAGTGAAGTCATGTTATGACGTGGTGGGTAGCTATCTTGAACCATACGAAATAGTGCTTAGGTTTTACTTCTGGCTTTGTACTCATAAATCATCCTTTCAGGCTTGGGGTACCATATGGGGTGCCAAGGAGCAAACCTGGGTCACCTGTGTATCAGACAAATGCCCTAGTTGCTGTACTATTCTCCATGCCCCGAGTGTCAGGATTTTTTAAAAAATATATTTGCATTAAGTACTCTTGTTAAATATGTTTTCTTTCTATTGTCTATAAGTAAAACCCTTAGACCAGAGAAATACAACTTATCTGATAATAAATGGGAAAATAGTGAAAATACAATGATAGTAATAATATTCTGATATAAGATGTGGAAATTAATAGCATTATACCATCACATTCTCTTATCTGAGGTTCCCAAGTCTTCCACAAGAATACAACTGATCTCCTTTTCACTATTCCTAAGAAGGTATACGTCCATAAACTTCTGTCCTTCCTAGCTTTTGAATTTCTTTAATCATTCTAAAAATCCCCATGGAACATGAATGATGGAGAGTGTCCCGAAGCATAATAAGCTCTTCTACTTTGTTACAGATATGGAAGATTTGGCCCTATGGTCCCTAAAGTCTATTCAATTATTTATAAGCCTATCTAAAGTATAAAGCAAACTCATACTATCATTTGAGAATCAGATTCATAAAGAAAATTGTACTTTTACAATATTTCAATATTATAATAGTAGGAAACTTCTAATACCTCTCAGATATAGTGTATGTGCACATCATAGTATTTTATAACAGAATCCTTTCCTCTAGGAAAGGATTTACATTGATGAAAGTTTGAATGCATAATCAGAAAAATGGGAATTGAATCAAAATCCTCTTAGGAACTCAGTTCTCAAAAACAGCATGTCTATAAACTTCATAGTAACTATTACTGTAGCAGGCTCTTTAGTTAGAGAAGAAAAAATAGCTTTATTAAAATTTAGAGTAATGTGGACCGGAGAGATAGCACAGAGGTAATGCGTTTGGCTTGTATGCAGAAGATCTGTGGTTCGAATCCCGGCATCCCATATGGTCCCCCGAGCCTGCCAGGAGCGATTTTCTGAGCATAGAGTCAGGAGTAACCCCTGAGCATTGCCGGATGTGACCCAAAACCAAAAACAAACAAACAAAAAAGTGTGTCATTTAAATAAAATTTAGAGTAATGTGAGAAAGGGGAATATATGTTCAAGAGAGAACATGGGCTTCTCCAGGATTGAGTAAGTTTTAGAAATTTTTGTTTTTGGAACACACTTAATCATGGGTTACTGTGGCTCTCAACAGTTCAGGAATTGCCTAGGGGACCTTAATGAAATATGAGAGACAAACTCAGGTCAACCCCATGCAAATCAAGCACTTTGACTCTCTACTATTTCTCTGATCCTTAGTAGAGTCTTGAGAAAAATAAACAAACACTGACAGAACAACATACTCAGTGACATCCCAACACCTTTTTCCTTCACTTTCTCTACCATAGTTAAAATTTTAGTAAAAATAAAGCTACCCAGCTTTTTGTTATTAGGAGTATACATATTAGAAAATAGGAAGGTAAAAGTAAAGATAAGCATTCATAAGTTAAAAATGGAGAAAGAGATTTATTATTTGATACTGATTCCCAATTTGTATGATTATGAAATAGAACTCCCACAAGGTTTCAGCTATGAGCTGGAAACCCAAGTATGCCAGTGGTATAGATGATATAAGTTCTAGTCTTGGTGTGAAGACCTGATAACCAGGAGCATCAAGAGAATAAGATGAATGTCCTATATTAAGCAGTAAAGAAGAGATTAGTAGAGAGGGAACTGGAGTGAAAATACAACTTTTCTCTACATTTATGTTCTGTTCAGAGTCTCAATGGTTTTGACAATGTATGTTTTAAAGGGTCAGTTTTACTCAGTCACTTTTAGAAACATACCCAATGTGTTTAATCATGTATTCTTTGATTTGATCAAATCAGCACCTAAAATTAATTATCATATGCTTTAAAACTAATTTCTCTTTTAGCTATCTTCAGGCCAATGGCACAAATAGAGTATGGTGAGAGTTTGAGCAGCCACCTTGGACTCAGAAATGGGAACCATATTAAATGGAACAGAACAACATACTATAAGAACCCCAGATTTCCAGTGTAAAGGAGTTGCTATATCAACCATGTTTCTTCACTTTCTGATTGTTGTAAGGTACGAGAGAAACTTAATTTTAATATTTGTTACTAAAGTTTTAACAATACGATTATAGTCAAACCTGTATATTTCATAATATTTTACCTATGTGTATATATATTCCTAGAAAAATACTTTGTATGTTTTAAGTGTAAGCATTGACCTTTTGTTAATCATTCATGGAGGCAAATTCATTGAGCAGCAGGCATATGCAAGACATCAATCTATGTGTTCAAGATTTGAGTCAACTTTGCCTTCAGATCTTTATTCTAACATGCTACCTGAACCCTAAATATGTCATCACCATACCTGAAACACATCCATGTCTTACATCATGTACTGTCTTGACTGCTAGGAATACTACTTCTTGACGATTAGTCTAGAAAACTTCCACTTGCCCTATTACAGACCCTGTAGCTAGGACTCAATTCCCAGGGAGATTTCATTGTTCACCATCTGAATTGCTATATCACCATCATACAACTTTTACTATAGAATTCTGATTGTTTTACAACTTCAAAACAAATGCAAAGTTTACTGGGGAAAAGACTATACCTTCAGTCCACATTCAATAAATTCAATAAATATCGATTGAGCTGTTGGCATGCTCCAGTCTCTGGGTAAAACTTTAAAAATGGAGCCAAAACAGGCACAATTACTGTTCTTACACAGTTTAGAGTTTTATAGATGAAATAGTAATTAAATTAACACACAGAGCAGAAACAGTCATATGCTGAAAATATGGGATCCTAGTTTTAAGAGAATACATAATAATAGTTTAATCTGGCCAGTGATTAATCATAAGAATGATTTCACTTTGAATGTGATGCTTGAGTTAAATCTGAATAGTCTGAGTCATCTTTGACTAAGAAAGGTAGAAGAGGCTTTGGCACATAGCAGAGGTTCAACCAATTTTGATCAAAAAGAATAATTAGGGGTCAGAGCAATAGTGCCGCAGTAGGGCATTTGCCTTGTCTTGCCTTCTGACCCAGAATGGGCCTGGATTCAATCCCCAGCGCCTCATATGGTCCCCCCAAACCAGGAGCTATTTCTTAGCACATAGCCAGGAGTAACCCCTGAGTGTCACAGGGTGTGGCCCCCAAACAAACAAACAAACAAACAAAAAAGAATAATTAGAAGCTACTGATAAGTATCTTAAGTGATAATTACATTTAAATAGCATTACTGATTAAGCATTCACTATATTTCCTGTCTTTTAATCTCACAATGGCAAAATATATTTTGTGAGACTTATTCTCATTATATATATGGCAAGACAAAAGGAAGAAATATTAGAAAATTTGTCAAAGACTACAATAGTAAAAGAATGCACTTGAGTTTAAACGCAAGCAGGGATGCTCCAAAGTATCTGCAGTTAGCTATTATTTTATTGGATAAATACATGATCTTACTGTGCACTAGCTTTGTGTTAGCTATTTAACTTGCATTATTTCCCAAAATATCTGAGAGGTAGGTACTATGTATATATTTCTCTCTCTTTTTTTCTACATATACTAGAATGACAATTGAAGAATAAATACTACTACCCAAAATAACAGATTTAATAATTGAGTCAACCTTGGCCTCACAAACTACTACCAGCATTCTTTCACAGCACCAAATGCTTATGATAATCAAGATGATGAAAGGAATATTCAAGAAATTATGGAAACCAAAAATCAGAGGGAAAAAAAACAGAGAAAATCAACAAGGAAGAGTGAAAATCTCTTTTAGACTTCTTCAGTTTATACTTAGTTTAGACTTTCTTCAGTTGAGATTTGGATTTAAGCTATTAGAAAGATGTGGAAGATAGAGAAAAAGATCTGAACAACCTTCTTGAATACCCAAGTTATTCCCATGTCTTTATTACTTCTACCCTTCCTACATCATGCTGCATTTGTAAAAACTAATGCAATCATATGTAATTCTTCCTGATTCAATGCGCAGTCTATATTCTCATGCAAATATGCAGCTTCCCAAACCTGAAAAATATATAGAAAATACTTTATTGAATAACCTTTAAAAGAAAAATTTCAATGGCAGATTTTAAATTTTATTTCCCTCAACAACTGGATGGAAATAATATTGAGCTATTGTTAAAGACTGCAACAAGAAGATGACCACAATGAAATTTTTGCTGACTCAGCTACTGAGCTGCAAGACGAAAGTACCAACACCTAAGCTGTCTCAGTAGATTCCATACCAATCATGTTAATTAGAAACTGGAAGGAGGAAATGGTCACAATAAACACATTTATCATCCAAAGGGCTGAGCAGTTCATAAATTTAATCCAGTAAAGGAATTGGAAAACAGAATTGATGCTTCTAAGAATCAAGGGTGGGGAAAAGAGAACTCTCCAAACAATCTTTTGCAGTCAGATAACTGGGAGAGCCTGAACATATTTTATTTGTAGTGACTAAAAATTTGAAAAGGCAGATTCCTCCTGACCTAGGGTCGAAGTACTGTAGCTTATTTTATATGGCTTTGTAAAAGAGCAATAAAGAAACATAAGCAGTATAGTTAATATTAACGGTTGTAAATGCCAGGCACCTAAAAACTTGTAAATTATTTTCCAAAAAAATATTCCCAATTGAGCTAGTATTACTTATATTAAAAATGTATTGTGGAGACAAGATTACATGAGATTGTTATCTTGACCACATTACACAAAGAAAAAATAAACAAGCAAGATCTTTGTCACTTTATCATAAAACAAGCAGGAGTAAAGTCGTTCAAATAGCTTGAAGGAAATAGGTGTGAGAAAACAGTTGTGAGATCCAAACACTGCACAATTCAGTAAGGAGACTCTTAACTCTACTGTAGGTGTGGTAAGGTGGGAAGAGTATGTGGTGGTGGAGGGGGAGTATGTGGAGGGGGAGAGGAGCCCAGGCCACTTGAGGATCTATGCTAGTCAAGGATTGCTCTTTAATGTGGCCAACACTTGGGATTATCTTTACTGTTTGTTGGAAGTGGAAGGGGAGATAAACAGATAAGACTATATTAAACTGAGAAACTTCTGTGCTGCTAAGGAAATAGTGATGAGGATACAAAGGCCACCCACAGAATGGGAGAAACTCTTTACCGATACCCATTAGACAAGGGACAAATATCAAAAACATACCAGGTACTAACAGAACTTAGCAAGAAAAAACAATCTAACCCCAACAAAAATGGGGAGAAGAAATGAACAGACACTAAAATTTAGAAACTTTTTTTGTTTTTGTTTTTGGGCCGCATTCAGTGGTACCAATGGGTTACTTCTGGCTCTGGGCTCAGAAAACACTCCTGGTAGACTGAAGGGCCCAGAGGGGATGCCAAGGATCTAACTCTTGTTGGCTGTGTGCAAGGCAAATGCCCTACCCACTGAGCTATTACTTCATCCCCTACCTTCATTTATAAGATAAAGAAACAGTTTGATATGGTTTAAGTGTGTAAAGTGTCTTGTGTTAAGAGTCAAAATTCAAATATAAAGTGAATCCATTAGAAAGCCTATATTTGTGTAGTTATTTAGTTTCTTGATATGTAGTTGGAATTCTAGTACCCATTGCATTTTGTTTGCTTCTAAGCTACAAAACAGATCATTTAGCAGGTTGTGGGAACATCAAAGAGGCAGAACACTGAAGTGAATAAATTACCGTAATAAAGCCTTCATTTACCTATCGCAAAATGAGTATTGGTCTCCATTTACCAATTGTTTTGTTTGCACTATTTATCATTATGGTGCTGGGTGGGGATGAGTAGGCCAATAAAACTCAAACAACTACAATTTCTATTTCAAGCTTTTGCTAAATAAATATTTAACAAAAAAAGTGGAACAAGTCATACAAATTTTAAAATAAAGTTTGATAAAACTGTATTATGCGTTCAGTCTTTTGAGAAAAATACCTTAATCAGATGTTTGTTTTATGGTTTGCCTTTCCTCTCTCCCTTTCTTCCATCCTTCATCTCATTTTTTTTTCTTTTTCTTTTTTTTTGGTTTTTGGGTCACACCCGGCAGTGCTCAGGGGTTACTCCTGGCTCCATGCTCAGAAACTGCTCCTGGCAGGCACGGGGGACCATATGGGGCACCGGGATTCGAACCGATGACCTTTTGCATGAAAGGTAAACGCCTTACCTCCATGCTATCTCCCGGGCCCTCATCTCATTTTTTAAATTTCTTCCTTCCTTCCTTCCTTCCATCTTTCTTTCTTTCTTTCTTTCTTTCTTTCTTTCTTTCTTTCTTTCTTTCTTTCTTTCTTTCTTTCTTTCTTTCTTTCTTTCTTTCTTTCTTTCTTTCTTTATCTTCTTCCTTTTTCTTTTCTTTCTTTTTTGTTTCTTCCCTTTTCTTTTCTTTTTCCTTTTTTCTTCATTGCATTTTCTTTCTTCTTTCTCTATTTCTCATCTTTATTTCTCTCTCATTGATGTTCTCTTTTTTATTTTTATGTCTAGCTTCAATTTCTTTCCTTTTTCTTTCTCTTCTACTACTTATTTCTTCATGTCTTTTTCCTTCTTTTTCTTTCTTTTTTCTTCTTTTTTCTTTTCTTTCTCTCTTTCATTCTTTATTTATGTTTGTTTATTTTATTTCACTCATTCCTTATTATTTATTTATAATAAAACAAGCTTTGTAATTTGAAAAGAGAATCTAAAATACTATAGTCTTTAACAATAATGAAAATATCTAAAAATCATACAATTCAATCACACAAACCTATATTGTACATATAGCTAATATATATTATATAATAAATATTGTATAATTTACTGGAACTTTCACCATTTGTTGATTAGAATTTAATTAGGTGATGTGTGGCTTTAGTAAGCTCATTAAACAAGTTTCTTTATATTTACATTCTCATGTTGATCATACATAAAATAAGTATTAAATAAATGTGGCTGTCTCTAGGGATCAAATGGGGCAACTAATGGAAAAATTTGTCATACTAAAACTTCATAGTAAAAGTTTAATAAATGTCACTTTCTTTTCCTTAAGTACTATCTCAAATCTTAAAATAGCAGCCATTTAGGGAAGAGGCAGTTAGGGCAGAGAAAGGACCACTTTACAATGATAGTTGGAAATGATTACTCTGGACAAGTACTGGGTGATGAAAGGAGGTATGTTAAGTGATATGCATACCTCTTCAGTAACAGTATTGCAAACCACCATGTCTAAAACATAAAAAATGAAAACATGAGAGAGAGAGAGAGAGAGAAACAGAGAGAAGTGAGAGAAAAATGTCTGCCATAGAGGCAGACAGGGGAAGGGCACTAGGAAGGTGAGAGAGGGAAACTGAGGTCATTGGTAGCAGGAAACATATGCCAGTAAAAAGGATATATGTTAGATATTGTATAACTGAATCATGAAAAACTTTGTCACTGTATCTCACACAATGATTTGTTTCAGAATTTTATTTAAAAATAAAAGTAAAGAAAATAAACATATAATAAAAACTAAAATAATAGTTCCTTATTACTTTATGTAGTTAATAAAGTTGATGCTTTGTTTTGTATTCTTTCACCTAATGCTCATCTCAAGCCTGTAAATTTGACAGGATGGGTGTAAGCATGCCCAGTGAACACATTAAAACCATATTAAAGTTCAAAGACACTAAATTCTAAATTCCATGTTCAAAGGCTACTTCTGGAACATGTATAGAGAACCAAGTCCATTAACCACTTGCATTATCTAACATCTGCTGCATTCACAATGTCTTCTGTACTATAAAGTACAGTACAACTACATATCATGCCTCTTGTAGCCCTGATTTCTTAGTGAGTAAATGGTAAGTGTAAGCTTAGCTTTATAATGTTTACTAAAGTTGATTGATATATTTTTTGATCCCAAACTGTGTCAGGCACATAAGAAAGGTAAAACTAAACTTTTAACTTTTAACAGATATTACTTTCCTTAGTCAATAAACCTTGTTGTTTGCATTTAGATTAGACAGTGATTAAAATCCCATATACAAGTGCTACTATGATATATTTATATATAACATGTGATATATTATATAATACAATGAAGAAAAATTATTGTTTTGGCATATATAACTGTAAGTCTGTCTGAAAAATGTCTTTGCTACCTCGTTGCTAAAGAAATTGTTAGAGGGGCCCGGGAGACAACATGGAGGTAAGGCGTTTGCCTTTCATGCAGAAGGTCATCGGTTTGAATCCCGGTGCCCCATATGGTCTCCCCGAGCCTGCCAGGAGCAATTTCTGAGCATGGAGCCAGGAGTAACCCCTGAGCGCTGCCAGGTGTGACCCAAAAACAAACAAACAAAAAAAATTGTTAGAATTGGAAAGGTGGGCATCATTTGATATCAAACTCTGATTTGCTGAATGTTATGCTCTTTAGAAAACAGAAACTTCGTCATGAAATAGGCAATGAAACATTCGCATGATTAACAATTTGCTAACAGTTTACATAATAATTTTGAGTACTGTACCAGCAAATACAGCTAAAAACTGGCGTAAAACACTGGGAAATATTTTTGTTTTTATTCATTCAGAAGAAAAGGGGAGCAAGTCCTATCAGAATAGTCATATTTCTTATTTTGTATAAAAGAGAAATCTTACTCTATATTATAAGTTGTTTGTCCTGTTCCTACATCTTGATTAGAGAAACATAAACTTTATTGTGATTAAATCTGTACAGTGATTTCTGGAGAGGATACAAACATTATTGTCGTAATGCCATAAAATACACTATATGCCAGCTATTTATACATCTTCCCTAGTTCTTCAAGCTTTGTAATATGATTAAACATTCCTAATAGTAATAAAGCAACTTCTGATCAAGCTGATTATTTGATGACAACTAGCAACACTTAAAAAATGAAAATAAATAAAAGACTAGACTTGAGTGCATAAAGACAAACAAGAGAAGAAAGAAGTAACAGAGGAAGGATAGGATGCAAGAATTAGAGAGGAGACTAGATTTTCATTACTATGCTTATATTGGGTATTAGTTTAAAGGACTTGGAGGGAGAGAGTTCAGTGGGTAGAATTGGGTCTTGCAAGCAGCTGACCTTAATGCCAGGAAATGTTCCCTGGCATAGTCAGTAAGTTCTGAGCAAAGCGGGGTGGACCCATCTTAAAAAAAAAAAAAAAGAATGATGCTAAATATTTTAAGCCTCACAAAATCTCATTAATAAGAAAAATAGATAAGTAATGAAGGAGCTATTATTTTTGATATGAAGAAAATTGTCACACAGTCAGCAAAATAAAGTAACCAATCTTATTCAACATTTGAGGAAATGAAAAACAAAGCTTAGACTCCAGGAGGTAAGAAGGAAGAGAAATTGTGGAAAATTCATTGCAAAGACTGACTGATGTGAGACCACCATCTTCTCTTCTGTAATAGGTAAATAGGCATAAATAAAGTGATGCTTTAACTGTGCTGAGCTTAACTTTCCATCTGAGGAAGCAAAAACTCCAATTAGGATTGAGACTGGGCTCATGATTCAGGCTTCCTAATAGGTATAGAGAACATCAGTTTGATGGGAAATTTGTTATTAGGGGCCACTGTGCATATTCAAAAAACTGGAAAGGTTTTATAAACTGCTGTAGCACTAATATTTTCTGTATATCTGTCAGAAAAGAGAATCCCAGGAAGCAGGGGACATTCTCTTTGGTTGGAACATCTACGAACATAAATATTTGGAACTATCCTCTACTAGGGGAGTCAGAGAGGGGCACTAACTTGCAAAATCATACTGAAATCACTAGTGCATTTTTGTCTTAAAAGGCAAACAGAATTACTAGAAGCCAAAGCATTTGGTGTTACATAAAAGCAGCTCAGCTTCCTATAGCCCAAAGAGAAAAATGTCTAATGAGACTAACGACTTACAAAAAATCAGAAACCAATTCCTTTCATTATGATTGCTCCAGGAACAGTTCCATCACTGTATACTGGGAATGACGGTTTCTTATGGAACTTTTTCAAGGTAATTGTGCAACCAGCACTCCCAATTTGCTACTCAGATCCAGTTACTAATATTTAGCTTCCTGATTACAATTGGTCCTCTTCAAATTCAGCTTTGCTTCAGCCAAATATTGACTACTTGTGGTTTATGCATCATTATTATAAAACAGAAGAAACACATATTTTAAAATGCAGCAGGCTTACATGGGTTTATACATACAGCACATATTGATAGGGCCTGGATAGTGAGGCCATAATAGTGAACAACAGCTGTGTTTTATGGAGTGAATGATACCAGAGACCAAATAAAGGTCACAGTACACTATAAAACTTGTCTGCCTAAAGGACGCATACAGGCTTATAGGATAGAGACTAAATGGAGTAGGCAGGAAACTAGAATAAGGAGAATTACTAATAAGATTAAATATAAAATTTTATATATTATATTATTATGTCAATATAATATATTATTACATAATTATTATATAATTAACAAGATTGTGATTCTTAAGGAGGGGACACTTAATGGATATCATTAGGATGACTGCACGGAAAGTTTACACTGTACATCAATGGACAAGGTCCCAAGGATGAAGAGATGATCACATTCAGCTGGGTCCCAAGTCTGGGCATCTTGATGCATTTCTTTCTTATTCTCCACAATAGGTACCTCCTCATAAACGTCACAAAATGAGGAGCTGATTGAAGTCTGCAGGCTCTCCAAGCCATCCTGCAGATCAGTAGCCAGAAAATAAAATTAGAGGGTTTTTTGTTTGGTTGTTTGTTTGTTTATTGTTTGGGCCACATCCAGTGGCGCTCAGGGGTTACTTTTGGCTCTTTGCTCAGAAAGCACTCCTGGCAGGCTAGGGGAGCATATGGATGTCAGGGATCAAATTGAGTCCATCTCGGGTTGAGCAGTATGCAAGGAAAACACCCTACTGTTGTGCTATTCTCTGGCCCCAATACAATTTGAAGTTTTTTTGTTTGTTTGTTTGTTTGTTTTTGGGTCACACCCGGCAGTGCTCAGGGGTTACTCCTGGCTACATGCTCAGAAATCGCTCCTGGCAGGCACGGGGGACCATATGGGGCATCGGGATTCGAACCGATGACCTTTTGCATGAAAGGCAAATGCCTTACCTCCATGCTATCTCCCAGGCCCCTGAAGTTTTTTTTTTTTTAATAATGTTTTTTATTTTGACCAAAGTGGATTACATAGCTTTCACAGTAATATTTTAGGTGCATATAGACATTGGATCGAAGTAATTCCCACCACCAAAGTTTTCCTCCTTCCACCCCAGTTCCCAGCATGTATCCCATTTTCCTCTCCCTTACCCCCAGGGGTGCTAGTGTAAGTGGTCCCATCTGTGTCTAGTTTGTTGTAATTGGGTATCGATTCTGTTATTGTTTGATTGGGTTTGGGAATTTTTAAGGCTACTATCTCTCTCCTTTCTCCTCTCTCTCCTCTCTCTCTCCTCTCTCTCTCCTCTCTCTCCTCTCTCTCCCCTTTCTTCCTTTCCCTCCTCTCTCTCCTTCCTCTCCTCTCTCCTCTCTCTCCTTTCTCTCTTCTCTTTCCTTTCTCTCCTCTCTCTCTCTCTCTCTCTCTCTCTCTCTCTCTCTCTCTCTCTCTCTCTCGTCTCTGTAATCCATCCCGAAAATTTACTTGCCTAAACTTTCTTTGAGATGTTAATCCCACCTGGATGATCAAACCACACCTGGGATGAGGTAGGCTGTTTTAAAATAAAGAATTAAAGAATAAATAAGTGCTGACTTTGGGGCAAGATGGATGGGATAGGCTGCACAGGGAGAGCTCAACAACATCAACAACAACAACAACAAAATGAGCACGTGGCAAGTAGAATGATCGCAGAGAAAAGCTGGAGAAATAAAGCTAGCTGACTCCGATGAATATCTTATCTGACTGCTGTGTATTATTTCTCCACCACAACCCTGCATTATCAGACCCTTCGGCAGGGGTTAGAAACATGGTGCCTGGGAAAAACCTCACCCAACACATGAATTATGTATTTTATATTTTAATCTCTTTCTCACTCTCTCCTCTCTCTTCTCTCTCTTTCATTTCTCTGTCTCGCTCTTTCATCTCTCTGTCTCTCTCTCTCTCTCTCTCCCCTCAGCTCAGCTTCAGCTAAATCATCTCCAGCAACACCATTAGTTGCATATAGGCATCCCCCATCTTTTAATGCTTTTAATGGATATATTTGCCACACACACCTACATATCACACCCCACACTGAATTTTGGGGTGATTTCTTCTGTTTTTACTGTGTTTTAATAACAGTGGCTAGTGTAAGGCGACTTTAAGCATGTCTCTGAGAAATTTAGAAATGAAGGCACCACTATACACTCTACTCGCTTAGTACCCTCCACTGCCTTCTTCTCACCCAAACCCTAGGCAACATTTTCAGTCAGCTGGTTCCTCTCTGCACCAGATAGAAAATAAGCACTGGGAAGAAGTTAGCATGACAAGCACTCTTATGCTATCTGGGCCATTCTCAGCCCCTTACACACTTTCTCTCTCCCTGTGCCTCTAAAGGCATGGCTGCCATACTAATGATTACATTTCCTTTGTCAGAATCATCTTCCAAGTTGAATCGTGTCATTGCGCATCCCAAAATCTCACCTTAAGAGCTATTCTGAGCTGGCAACTCATTTACTTGCACATTTTGTGAGCAGGTTAATAGCATCCCTGGGGACTCATTTATTTATGCAGTTAGAGGAGGTAGAAGGAAAGGCTC
>PVKC010024730.1:0-16744 GCA_004027635.1 Crocidura indochinensis | reverse complement strand
CCAGGAGTAACCCCTGAGCACTGCCGGGTGTGACCCAAAAACCAAAAAAAAAGATATTTCAAGCATCAGAAATTAGTGGGGGGCTTTTGTTTGGTTTGGTTTTGATTTGGGTTTTGCATTTTGGGTCACACTTGGCAGTGCTCAGGCTTTATTTTGGTGGGGGGGCACTCCCAGTTACGCTCAGGGGTTACTCCTGACTATTCGCTCAGAAGTCGCTCCTGGCAGGCAGGGGGGACCATAAGGAGAACCGGAGGATCGAACCGTGGTCCGTCCTAGGTTAGCGCAGGCACCTTACCTCCAGCGCCACCACCCGGTCCCCTCAGGCTTTATTCTTGGCTCTGTGCTCAAAAGTCAATCCTAATGACTCTTAATATGGGATCCTGGGAATCAGAACCAAGGTTGGACATTTGCAAGGCAAACATCCAACTCATTGTGCTATTGCTCCAGCTTAGAAATGAGTGGTTTTTTAGAACAAGAATAATATCTTAAGTCCTTAAATGTATTCTCAGTTACAGAATCTTGCATTTTTATAGTTATTTTAGCTATTTAAATTAGACCTACAGAATTTTAACAAAATAGATGAGGACCTGAGATCAGTATACAAAGTAGGGCAACAGGTAATGGCTGACCCAGGATTGATCTCTAGCACCACATACAGCCCTCCAACTCCCACCATGTAGGGACTAAAACAACAGTAAAAATGTAGATGGCGAGTTGAGAGTTAGGGAGAAATTAAGTATCTTATGTAAGGAATTACTTATTCTTCTAGTGACTACTCCAGTGATTATTCTGACTGGACAGCAGATGCAGGGATTAACCTGCAACCACCAAAGAAAGTTCCTAAGCATAAAGCCAAGAAAGCAGAAAGCAGTTCAGATGAAGAAGATGAAAAGCAGAAGCAAAAACTGATCAAAAAAGAAAGGAAAAAAATTAATGAAGAAAAAGATGGACAGATATCACCAAAGAAAAAGAAGCCCAAAGAAAGAAAACAGAAGGTGATTTTTAACATAAATTTATATTTACCCAGGAGTTCAGTTTGATACATCTGATTTGATAATTTTCTTCAAACTGATAACTAAGACTTAATTGTGCAGTGTCACATTTGATCCCACTATCATTGTTAGCATTAATTTCAGTGTTTAAGTAATGTGATAATATCTTTCTACCTTTAAATTTGCATGGAGTAAGTTTGAAATTAAAAGTAAGTAATTGTGTAATAAATTTTTAAATTTCTGTTTTGTTTACATGATTAGATGTTAGCCAATCAGTGGGTTGAAAAGTAGAGAAAATTGTTCATATTTTTTAGTCTTATCTGAAATAAGCACTGTTTCTCTATGCCTTTATAAACTTAGAAAGGAACTGATCATTAACTATTTTTGTTTTACCATACATAAAATATCTTATTAAAAGATTTATATGAAAGAGTATAGTTATAAATAGCATTTTAATTTTCTTAAATTATTAAAAAAAACTTTCAAACAAACTTTTTTCTTTTTTGTTACACCTGGCGGCACTAAGGGTACTCCTGGCTCTGAGCTCAGAAATTGCCCTTGGCAAGCTCAGGGTATTATATGGAATGCCAGCAATCCATCTACTGTCTCCTGAGTTGGCAAGGCATACACCCTACTGCTGTGCTATCACTCCGGCCCCTAATTCAAACAAACTTTAATGCATTACCTAAGTATATGAAAGTAATAGACTCTGTGGATCTTACTAGTATACTTATTGCATAATATAAAAGCTACTTGTTAATTGGACATAATAGCATTATTAATTCAAGTGACTTAAATTCTCAAATTCACCACATTACAAAACATTTTCTACAGATATGTTGTATTCTACATCCTTTTCTCAGCAGTGTCATTTTAGTTGTTTTCACTGACCCTTTTTATCAGTTTTTTCTTTTATGTTTCATGTCTAGTTCATCAGGACTTTTTTGTGTTCTATCTAAATATGTTCAATACATGTCTTCAATTTGCTGTCATGCTGATTTGAGCTAGTATGAACTCTAAATTTGTTTTAAACATGTAACCTTCTGTATGTCTACCTGCCTCTACCTTTTTCCTCTATTCTCTATAAAGCAGAGTATAATGTGCTTTTTTTTTATAGAGGGTCAGCTACCCTTACAGGGTACCTGAAAACATAGTAGCCAAAAAAGTATAGCTATGTTCTCAGAAAAGTTTTTTTTTAATTTAAATATCATGATTACAAAGTTGTTTTATTTGATTGAATTCAGACTTACAGTGGACACTACCCTTTTCCAATAAATGACATATGTCCCTGGTTTCCCTCCCTTCTTCCCACCCCCCACCCCTCGCCCACCTCAGTTTTGCTTTTCTCTATTTCTGTCTCCTTCACATTTTTTTTCTTTTTACATACTGAGGTTTTCATTATTGTTAGTAAAGGTATACCATGTATATCACTGTCTCCATCCAACACCCAGTTATTATCTCAAGCAATCAGTTCCATATATATCAGTCATAGTGGTCCCTCTCTGCCCTAACTGCATTCATTCAATATCTGTGGCAAACTTCCAACCATGTACCTGATTTTCCTGGTCTTCTTCTCCATTTCCTCTTGATATTACTACCACAGTATCATATTTTTATTATATCCCATAAATGAGTGAGATTATATACAATTGTAAATAGTGCTATAATAAACATTTGCAGACAGTGAGGGCTTGTCCTTTTCTTTGCCTATCCGGATGCCCTTGATATTGTTTTCTTCCCTATTGCTGTGGTAAGTACTTCCCGTATTGTGTTAAATAGAAGAGATGAGAGGGAACATCTTTGTATCAGATCTTAGAAGAAAGGCTTTTAGTTTTTCCTTTTTGTTTCTTTTTGGGTTTTTGGACCACACCCAGCAGCCCTTAGGGGTTCCTCCAGGCTCTCTGTTCAGAAATTGCTCTTGGCAGGCACTGGAGGACCACATGGGATGCCGGGATTTGAACCACAGTTAGTCTTGGGTCCTCCACTTGCAAGGCAAACGCCCTACCACTGCGCTATCTCTCCAGCCCCAGTTTTTCCCTATTGAGTATGGTACTTGGCATGGACTTATAATGGCTTTGATTCTTTCGATGTTGTTAAGAGTTTGTATCATGAACAGGTTCTGGATCTTGTCAATGCTTTCTCTGCATCTATGATATCATCAAATGGTATTTATTTTTCTTTTATTGATGTGGTGGTTGTGTATTATATCATGGCCTTGTATATGTTAAACCATCCTTTCATCCATAGGATGAATCCTACTTTGTCATGTGTATGACCTTGAATTTTTTTTCCTTTGTTAAAAAAACGTTTTATTGATTCATAAAATTAACTTATGACTGCACTTGGACCACAGGCCGTAATTACCACCTCTTATAGCATCCATAATATTTCTTCTCAAACATGGCAGATCTTCTTCCTGAAATTCTCCAATGTATCCATCTCATATTATAATGCCTAAATTCTTATTACTGCACCTTACTTTTCAAAGAGAATGGTTCTTAAATGTTTAAGAATTACTACAAAAGGATAATAGGAAGAAGAAAAAGAATGTTCCAACAAATTATCACTGATGTCAAGTTGTATGATCAATTCTTTAACATAATTAACACTTCAATTTGAGCACTTCAGTTTATTTCAGTTAAGCCACATTTAGATATTTTTTTAAATGGAGGGGGATAAATTTTAGGACATAACGCACGCACAAACATTAAACCAAAAATTTTTGGTTTTGAACAACATACCCAGACTATAATTTTAAAAAAGGCAAACTTTAATATATTTCTTGGTTTATTACATAAAATGTTATGAACTGATAAAAGTTTTAGGAAGGATCTTATATGGCAAAATTTATGGAATGTGTTTGCATTTTTGTTCTGAATTTTGTTGGGTTCTGGTATTGATAATAATTTCTTATATAGTAATTTGGAATGAGTAATGTATCTTAGTGCTAAGCCATCTTCCCAGAACAAGGTTTAAGTGCATGGTTTTCAAAGACCTTTCTCCCCTCTTGTATATTTAATTCTGTTTCGTGTTAAAAGACATATTCTTAGATGAATACTTTTGTGCTAGTAATGTTTTATAATGTTCTAAACTCTTAGAGATTGGCTGTAGGAGAACTAACCGAAAATGGCTTGACACTAGAAGAATGGTTACCTTCAACTTGGATTACAGATACTATTCCCCGAAGATGCCCATTTGTGCCACAGATGGGTGATGAGGTACTTTAAAAATGTTTTTAAATATCCTGCATTATTTCTTCCAGTTTACCTTAAAATTTTTTAAATACCCAGTATTTCTTCTAATTAACCTTAAATATTTTAAGGGTTATTAAAACACTTTATATAGAAATAAATATGTAAATTCATTTATATATATATATTGTCCCTCATCAGGTCATGCTCAGGGCTCAATCCTGGCAGTCCACCTCAGGGATCACTCTTGGAGAGAATGGGGACCATATGTGTATTGGGATTCAAACCTCATTTATCCATGTGCACCTGCCCTATATGTTATATTATACCTCTAGCCCAAAGATATATTTTTAATGAGGCTTTTATTTTCAATTTTATTTTCTAAATTAAATTTAGTGTTTTATAGTTTATGTCTCCTTATTTTATGGTTAAATGTGAAGAGACAAAAATAGAGGGTGTCTCAAAGATTAGCCTGTGATAAATTAGAAATTAACTTAAAGGCCTTTTCAGTAACACACACTAATTAGCTTTAGAATTAATTAAGTGGCAGGTGGAATGTGACAGTGAAAAGGGAAAAACAAATGTTATAATGCAGGAGAGCTCTAAAGAATAGTTTGGAAAAAAATAAATTTACATTATTCATGTCTAAGAAGACTCAGTGCCCACAACATTACCACCCTGTTGTAGTTTGAAATGGCTCTTGACAGATTGTGCAGTGAGACATTTGATTAAACTATAGCATGTTAACATGTTATCATGTTAGAGTAGGATAGCCTGAAAAATGTATAATTCCTTGCTGAATGATTTGCTTTCAAAATGTTTAATTTCTTTTAGTTGTAAAGCAAGTGAGTTCTCATTTTTCAGTACCTTTCATATGTTTAAAGTTTCCTGTACATGGAGTGATAACTATATAAATAGAAGAAAAAGAATAAGGGATATACCAGAATGATATTAATAACTTGGTACCATTAAAAGCTATTAATATTATTTTAAAATAAACTGCTTCTTATTTAGTATTGATGAACACTTGGTATCAGAGTTATGGTGTTCAAGATTCAGTCATACAGAATTATTTTTGTCAGGGTTCATTTAAATTATACCATCATAAAATGTAAATAAATACATTCTTTTGTTATTTTTATAAGGATAATAGATGAGTTATGTGGTCGTTTTACATTTTAAAGCAATCTACTCATGGAGTACTTGCTACAAAATAAATTAAAATGACTAATCATGACTCATAGTTACACTTTTACTATATTACACAACATAAATAAATGCAGAGATTGCCTTTCAGGTTAAAAAATGTACTCAGCTTCTCTTTAGAAATCTACCTTAAATGAACAGAGGATCTTGTGCCCTCTGCTCCCGCACACCCCTTCAGGAGGAGCACAGCAGGGAATGGATAGCAACCACTTTGGTAACACTGTATTTGGTATCCAAAAATAAAATGATAAAACCAAGACAAAGAACAATACCCCATTTACTTTATCTAGTATATATACAGGGTAATGTTACATTATTGGTTATTATATGAACATATTAAGAGAAGAAAAATTGAGGGAAGTTAGAATATTATTTTAATATTGGGGGGGTTGTTTACATTTTGGCTGGCAACCACACCAATTTTTTTGTAATTTATTTATCTTGTTGGGTACTTCTATAGCTCTATGCTCCAGAAGACAATGTGTTGCTGAGAATGGAACAACATATGCAAACCTGTGGGAGGCCCATTAAACTCTCTATAATGTCCAAACATTATGGAATTTAATTGTACACTGGGGAGGCTGAACGTTGGAGGAAAAGAAAAGATCGTAGAATTTATTGCACTAAAATGTCTATAGATTTAGCTTAGTCCTTATTTCCTTTGTTTAAAGAAACATCTCCAAGCATGTTAATTTTTTCTTACATTTTGATTATTATACCTGGTATTGTTCAAGGCTTACTTGTGTCTGGCTCATTGTTCGGGAATCTCTCTTGACTGGATTTGGGGTAGCTTATGGTATGTCGAGGATCGAACTCAGACTACTGGTAGGGCAAGTTTTTCTAATGTGACTTTATTTACTTTACAGGTTTATTATTTCCGACAGGGGCATGAAGCGTATGTTGAAATGGCCCGGAAAAATAAAATTTATAATATTAATCCAAAAAAACAGCCATGGCATAAAATGGAACTACGGGTATGATATTTATTATCTTCTGTCCAGTTACAGGTTTTGGAGAAAATTATATCAAGTGTTAATACTTTTACTATAAGTATTGGACCATTTTTAATATATTTATATCCAATCGTGGGTTTTTTTGTTTGTTTCTTTGGTTTTTGGGTCACACCCAGCAGTGCTCATTGGGGTTACTCCTGGTTCTATGCTCAGAAATCACCCTTGGCAGGCACAGGGAACCATGTGGGATGTTGGGATTTGAGCCACCGTCCTTCTGCATGAAAGGCAAACGCCTTACATCCATGCTATCTCTCTAGCCCCTCCAATCGTGTTTTATATTTAAAATTAATGTGCTTGTTGTTTTATCTCAGTGTGAAGAAAATTTGTATCACAATGATAAATGTCTTAATTGAAGCAGTTCTCAAGAGTAGAAGACCTAGTTTTTCATGGAACAATATAAAAGAGCTGATCATCAATATATGATAAATTTTATTTTTCTAATTTAATGCTAATGAAAGCTTTTATTTTTTTATTTAATGAGTGTCTAGATTTATTTGAAATGGATAATTTATTCGTACTCTTGAAAATATATTTTAATAAAGTTTTCCCTTTTTGTTTAAGTGGGGGGGGTTGGTTTTTTTTTGTTTGTTTGTTTGTTTTGGTTTTTTTTAGTTGTTGAACCACACCCAGTGTTACTCAGGGCTTACTCCTGGCTCAATGCCTGGAGAGGCTCACATGAATGACCAGGGATTGAAGCTAGGTTGCACTTAAGCAAGCATCCTTCCCATTATACTATTTGTGGAGTTGGGGGGAAGTCATATTTTTCTTTTTCATTTTATTGAGTTTACATGCCACAAAGTGTACAGAGCTTAAGTATAAATCCTAGTGAGTGCTTAGAAATATATTTAAATCAACTGCTTAATTGAGGTTAAACCAGCTGTTAGCTGTACATAGCAATTTTATCTTTGAAGGTGATTTCTCATTTTCTGTATCTTCCTCAGGAACAAGAACTAATGAAAATAGTTGGTATAAAATATGAAGTGGGATTGCCTACTCTCTGCTGCCTTAAACTTGCTTTTCTAGATCCTGATACTGGTAAACTGACAGGCGGATCATTTACCATGAAGTAAGCTATTGAAAAGAGACAGTAATTTCTTATTACTGTAGATCGTTTTCAAGATTCAGATAAATTTAAGATCTTATAAGTATGTGGCCTAATGAAATTGTTTCAATTTGTTAAAACAGATACCATGATATGCCTGATGTTATAGATTTCCTAGTCTTGAGACAACAATTTGACGACGCAAAATATAGGCGGTGGAATATAGGTAGGTAGTTTACCTTGAAGCCTAGATGTTTATTAGTTTTAAAACATTCATGATGACCACGTATTGTAACTTAGAAAAATATCTTGCAATTCTGGAGGAAGTTAAAAACTGAAAATATTTTTAATCTAGTTAATTCTGAAATTACAGTTTCTTCTGCATTAAGTTAGTGTTAGATTATATTGTTTATATATAATATTTAACATTTATCATATGCCATTGTTTATAGATTTTTTCCTAGTTCTTCTACATGATAAACTAAATTTTTGTTCCAGTATAACTCATAATTCAATTTGAAGCATTCTTGTGAATTTTTTCAATAATCTTTCTTTTCTTTTGGATTTTGGGCTATACCCACTGATGACTGAACGCACGCCTGGCTCTGCATTCAGGGACTGCTTCTGTCAAGCTCAGGAGATGCCAGGGTCGAACCTAGTCAGCCATATGCAAGACAAGCACCCTACTTAAAGTTCAAATGGGTAGTCTTTGTCATGTCAGAGTGGGATCTTTTGCATTTATGTTGTAATTGGTTTGAAAATGGCTTAAAGGTGATAATGTCATTTTATCCTTACTTCATATCCATTAGAAGCATTAGATTAGCATGGTGATTTGTCTTTTCTTGGTTGGTCTTCCTTAGCTGAGAAATTAACAGTAACAGTATATTCTAAAGCAAATAAATGGATGTGGATGAAAATGATATAGGGATAAGGTGCTTGATTAGCTATCCTCCAACCTGGTTCCAACCCTGGAACCACATTTGTTCCATTATGCAATGCTAGGAGTGATCCCTGAGCACAGAGGAAAGAGTAAACAAACCCTGAGCATTGGGGTATAGCCCAAGAACCCTTTCTGAAGAAAAGAAAAATTTGGAAAGATAGGTTCTCTAAATCAGCATCATGAGTATTAATTATAAAACAAGATTGTGTTCATTTACAGTTAAGTATAGCATCTATAAAGCAACTAGTCTTACTCTTAGAGTGAAATGTTCATAGAACTGCTGAAAAAGAAAAATGAATTAACAAGTCTAGTATTTTTAACGGTTGGAGAATCATTGGAGTATTTTATAATCTGTACTTTTAGAGAATGAGGAAATGTTTCCTTAAATTATAAAGTTAGGGAAGAAAACTTTTTAAAAAGTGCTTTTCTTTATTTTAAGAACAGGAAAGATAGAATTAATCAGAAAAGGTAATGTCAGTAGGAAAATATTGATTATGGAGTAAACAATATATATATATATTTTATATGTAGCTACTTAGAAAGAACATTAGTACTTAATCTTTAAAACTGAGAAAGTAGTTATACTTGGGAATTTGTAAGTTAGTTCAGGACAAAATATTTAATTTTTTGTTTTGAGTTACAGCTTTTGATACATTTTATAAGTTATTAGCATGTTTCCTGATAATATAAATTTCATTTTTTAAGGACATGCATCTGCAATAAATTACAGAACACCTTAGCAGTCAGAGTCCAGGAATTTTCCAGAACTAAGCTGATAACAGCCTAAGCCAAGAAATATGACAAGCATTGGATAAATCAAAGTGATATTTCAAAATGGATGTACAGAATTTTCTCATTTGTGTTTTACAGTTTTTAATCTATAAATTTATAGATTTATATTCTAAAGTTAGTACTAGTTGATCTTTTATTTCTCAAGGTATATATATCTGCCTGCACTACTTCCTTTTAAAATTATATCAGTAGTAAGTTAGACTGCTAAGAAAACTGTTGCAGCTTTTTGGTTTTTTTACCCCCTATAACTTTCTATATACAAATTGAATTCAAGTTACTTTAAGGTTTAGGTTGTCTCAAAATGGTCTGCATTGAGGCCGGAGCTGTGGTGCAAGCGGTGGTGCGTTTGCCTGGCACACACTAACCTAGGATGGACCTCGGTTCGATCCCCCAAGCCAGGAGCAATTTCTGAACGAATAGTCAGGAGTAACCTCTGAGCATCACTAGTTGTGGGCCCCCTCCCCCCCAAATGGTCTTGATTAAATTATTAACTTTTCACTTTTACTCTTGTCACTGATATCACATGTTTTGGGGTCACATCTAGCAGCGCTCTGGGGTTACTCCTGTCTCTGTGTTCAGAAATCACTCCTGGCAGACTCAGGGGACCATATGGGATGCCGGGATTTGAACCACCGACTTTCTGCATGAAAGGCAAACGTCTTACCTTCATGCTATCTCTCCAGCAACTGGACCCAACTTCTTAACAGCTATTTAAATACTTGCATTTATGTTCAGATGTTTGCTCATTCACTGTTGTCTCTGTGTTGTACTTATGTACATAATGTAAATAAATAATTGTGGTTTATTGACAACCTGGTTCCAAATCTTTTTAGTAATTGAATTTTGTTAATTTTTAATTTGCTGTATACCTATATAAACTTCTAAAATTATTTTTTGTATGAGTGAACATATGAATATCACTCTATATGTTTGGAAGTAAAATGGATGCAGATGAACTCTAGTGTAAATTAATTTGTTTCAAGTAGAAAATAGGTTGCACAAAATCTAAGGCTATTCATACCGTACCCTAAAAGAGCCATGATAACAATTGTTAAGCACTATAAACAAAAGAAACACTATTTAAAGGAAATTTACAACATGGAGAGAAGCCAAAACATATAACTTACATTAGGGTCTTTGGAGAAAGCAGTTTCAGTAATAGAATAAATATAAATGCATTTAATTTAGAAAAGCTTTGTTTTACAAAGCTTTGTTTTTTACTTTGAAAACATTTTTATAGATAAGGTAAATGAATATATATGAAAGTTTATAAGGTTGATACAAAGAAAAGCAGTTTGAATTTTTTTTTCTTTTTTTTGTATGCTGGTGACTAGTTTGTTGGGAAAACTGTATAGAAAGTAAGAATAAAAGGTAGACTAAATACTGTTGAATATGAATTATCTGTGTTTTAATTTGGGTATGAAGTATGAAACTAGTCTCTGATAAATTTAAATACAAGGTTGATTTTTAAATAGTTAGGTAAGAATGAATTTTACTTTATCCTAATAAAATGTAAGTTATGACCCTAAAACTGGTAAATCACTTCAGGTATGCTTACTATTATCATTTTCTTTTTATTTCTTTTTTTTTTTTTTTTCTTTTTTTGGTTTTTGGTTTTTGGGTCACACCCGGCAGTGCTCAGGGGTTACTCCTGGCTCCATGCTCAGAAATTGCTCCTGGCAGGCACGGGGGACCATATGGGGCACCGGGATTCGAACCGATGACCTTTTGCATGAAAGGCAAACGCCTTACCTCCATGCTATCTCCCGGGCCCCTATTATCATTTTCTAACTCAATATTTCTGGGTTTACTTAGTTTATTTAAGAGCGATCATAGGTCTCTGAAGTCATATATGCATATATGCAGCTCTAAGTATTGTAAAGTGTACTTTGGGAAAATGGAATGACAGCAGGCATTTCAGAGTAATGATATGGTTTTTTTTCTCATACAGGTGACCGTTTCAGATCAGTCATAGATGATGCCTGGTGGTTTGGAACAATTGAAAGCCAGGAACCTCTTCAACCTGACTACCCTGATAGTTTGTTTCAGTGCTATAATGTTTGGTAAGTAGATATTTGTTCTATTTTTTACTTTAGCTTTGACAGGCTTTGAATTTTTTCTTCTCTATTACTATGATGATAAAGATAGTGTATTTAAACATAAAGTAATAGTTATTTTTGTGATGTAATTTTTCAAAATTTTGCTGTGCCATGTTTCAATTCTCCTAATATAAAGATTTTTCTTCCTTTAAGTTGGGACAATGGAGATACAGAAAAGATGAGCCCTTGGGATATGGAGCTTATACCTAATAATGGTAAGTACAGAGAATTACAAGAAACTTAAAATAGAAAATACTTATTCAGAAGATATTTTTGCATACCTACTGATAGAGGGTGGCATAGCCATGACAAGAATAAGTGAATCCATATCTACTTCAATTTTTTTTCCTTCAGTAGTACCATGGACCAACCAGGAATCCTGTGGAATGTACAGTCTTAACAGAAAGATTGAAATTAAGTAAAATATGAAACTGTTTCACTAAAATTATTTACTCAAAAAAATTGAGCAGTAAGGAACCATATTTTTGTGACTACAACATAGTTCGGGGGGTGGGGGAGACACACCCAGTGGCACTCAGGAGTTACTCCTGGCTATGAGTTCAGCTCCTGGCAGGCTTGGGGGATCATATGGGATACCATGAATCAAAGTGGGATTTGTCCCGGGTCAGCCGCATGCAAGACAACCACCCTACTGCTGTGCTATCTCTCTGGCCCCTACAACACAGTATTTAGGATAAAATATTATTTTACAAGAATTTGTGCTTCTTCAGGGGCTAAAGTGATAGTACAGCGGGTAAGGACCTTGCCTTATAGAGATGATCAGAGATCGATTCCCGACTTAAGTCTGGTCTGCTGAGTCCATCAGGATACCTGAGTACGTTTGGATGTGACTCCAAAACCAAATAAGATTTGAGCTTCTGATTGAGACAAATTTATATACTAAGCTGCCCTCTTCTGCTAGTATCTTATTGGCAGGTTCTTTAAAATCTCAAAACCGGGCCTGGGAGATAGCATGGAGGTAAGGCGTTTGCCTTTCATGCAAAAGGTCATCGGTTCGAATCCCGGTGCCCCATATGGTCCCCCGTACCTGCCAGGAGCAATTTCTGAGCATGGAGCCAGGAGTAACCCCTGAACACTGCCGGGTGTGACCCAAAAACCAAAAAAAAAAATCTCAAAACCCTAGATATTAGAACCCAACCTTAGACTGCTGCTATGTAGACCAAATTATATTTTATGTTTAATGTACTTTTTTGTGTAATTAGATTCTGATGCATTAAAGTTTATTGTAGAGAATAATAAAAATCAGTAGTAGTAATAAATGTTCTCTTGCATATAACTTAATCTTAGCCTTTGGAAGTTAACTTCCAAAGTGAATTGATGACATATTTCTGCCACTGATTAAAAGCTAGTATGACTGAACCCTGTTGAGTACATTTTCTGATTGCCTATTTTGTTTTATTTTTTAAAATAATGTTAAAGAAGCTACAAATGTGGTTCAAAGTCACATGCCTTCCAAAAGTTATGTGATGCCACCTTAGCTTATATCCTGACATTACTTGGCCCTTGAGCAATGCTCACCAGCCCATTTATGCCCCCTACAACAGTAACAAATGCAAAATATAGAAATACAATCAATACACATGATTTAACAGTTTTATAGGCTGTTTATATATAAGTTTAGTAATGTGATAACTAATTTAACAAATTATTTATATTCTCATTTTTTTAATGATATCTAACTTTATACAGACAAGATCTTTAAGATAGAGGCCTGGAGAGATGGTACAGAGTACAAGCTCTACCACGAGTAAACACTGATCATGCTTGGATCAGTATTTCAAAACAGACACGAAGATAAAAGATCTGTAAAACAATCATTTTATAGAGTATCTTTCATCAATTTTATAGAATCTTTTCTGTAAGAATATTAGTTGATTTTTATTATAGTACAAATAATTACTTAAAAGTGAAGTGTCTTATGTATAAGAGAAAACTTAGAATTAAAACCTTAGAAATGAAAATATTCATACTTTTTTAAGACTTGCTCTTTTTCGAAATCTGTCACTGAAAATTCTACACTAATAATCTACTTGGGGTGTGGGAGAACACATAGCCTGCTCAGGAATTATTCCTAGTGGTGCTTGGGACCTTATGGGATGCTGGAGGTTAAATTCAGGTAAACTGTGTGCAAACCAAACGCACTACCCACTCTATCTCTCTAGTTCCAATAATATACTAGTACCCAGTCTTATACTGCTGCTATATATACTGCTATATTTTATGTTGAATGTGAGTAATTTTATGTGTAATAAGAGTTTGATGCACTAAAGGTTATTGGAGATGATAGTTAAAATAAGTAGTAATAATGATACTTTTTAAAATAATGTACTTTTTTATTAATAATTTTTATGTTGACCAAAGTGGATTACAAATCATTCACAGTAGTATTTTAGGTACATATTGACATTGAATCGGGGCATTCCCACCACCAATGTTGTCCTCTCTCCACCCCTGTTCCCAGCATGCATCCCATATCGCCCCCCCCACCCCCCCTCCCCCGGCTGCTAGTATAAGTGCTCCCTTCTGTGTCTAACTTGTTGTAGATTGGGTATCGATTCTGTTGTAATTGGCTTTGTGTTTGGTGTTTTAAGTCTGATCATTTTTATTTCTGCTCAATGTTCATATGACTGTTTGGTTTTGGTGCCCTCAATTTGTGAGGCAGAACTAGATGTTTCAAGTTATGTGATTCCGTTTGAAGATAAGGAAACAGAAAAAGAAAAAAGGGAGAGGGACAAAAATTCAAACAAGCAAAAAATGGGAGGAGTCCTTCTGGAAACTATAAAAATCAGTTTAAGAAAAGAAAGGGAGGGGCCGGGCGGTGGCGCTGGAGATAAGGTGCCTACCTTGCCTGCGCTAACCTAGGACGGACCACGTTTCTATCCCCCGGTTCCCAATATGGTCGTGTGTGTGTGTGTGTGTGTGTGTGTGTGTGTGTCGTCGTGGTTGTCCGTGTATTTCCTCTCCCCCCCCCCCCCGCTGCCTGCCAGGAGTAACCCCTGAGCGTCACCGGGTGTGGCCCAAAAACCAAAAAGATAAGAAAGGGAAAAAGGAATGAAAACAAAGATAATACAAAAAAATCAAACCCCAGAAAATAATGTGGTTTTAAAAATGTTTTTATCTCTTAAATTAGAGATGTCAAAAATGTGAGATTTTTTTAATTTGTTCTCTATATTGTTTTTTTTCCTCTCATGTACCTTATATTGTCCTGTTATAAATACAACATATAAATGACTCTAACAGCATACTAGTTTTTTATATCTCAATATATATGTGGGGGTGGTTTTTATCTTTATTGTTTGATTCAAATACTCATCCATTGGGTTTAATTACATGTGGGAAAGCGGAAGAATTCTGATTATATACAAATAATAGTATATTTCTCTGATGAAATCTACATGGCATCTTTCTATTTTTCACTGCCATCATGACTTTCTTAGTTAGAATATGTTCAACATTTAGTATGTAGTATGTTTACAGTCATCATCTATCAATAGTCATAGTTTTCTGTTTATTTCATTATTGAGACACATCCACAGAGTTTAGGACTTCATTCCCTGTAGTGTGCTCTGGGAACACTCTTGGTAGGGCTCAGAGAATCCAATGGGGTGCCAGGTATTGAATCTAGGGCATCTGTCTTGCATGCCTTCTCTACTTCTCACCTTCTCTACTGAACTCTCTGGGTCCTTTGTTTCTATACTTTTAAAAAAATTGAAATTAGGGTTCACAGAGATATTGCATGGGTTAAAAGAGCTTGCCTTGCATGTGGCCAACCCACACCATATATGATCCCCTGAGCACCACTCTGAATAATCTGTGAGCTAGTCGTAAGGCCTGATCACCACCAGATCTGGCCCCAAGAAAGACAAAGGAAATGAAGAATACATTCCTTACCAACATTTTGTTCATTTCCACTTTGTATATATGTTTCATGAAAGTAAATTTCAGAACTTTTAAATTTGTATCAGTTTTTTGGAATACATTTCGACTGACCTTATTTGAAAATGAAATAAGTAGATTCAATTTTTTTAAAAAATAATTACACATTTATCCATAGAATTGTTAGTTTAAAAAAGGGGGACAGAGCAGTTGCACAAGCGGTGAGGTGTCTGCCTTGCCCACATTGCAGTTCAATCCCCCAGAATCCTATATGGTCCACTTGCCAGGAGCTAATTCTGAGTATATAGCCAGGAGTAACTCCTGAGCATCATTGGGTGGCCCAAAAACTTAAAAAAAAAAAAAAAAGAATTATTAATAAAAATAATTTTAATTTGTGCTTTTAAATAGAAATATGCTGTTTTTGAAAATAAATCCCTTGCCCCAGATATTTGCAACATTACCTTTTAATTTTATTATGAGTTTTGTTTTTTATTTTGAAAGAACTAATCTCCTCAAGCAGGATTTCCTGGGGTCACTTCTGGCAATATTTGACTTCGCTGTGTATATTGGCCATTTCAATGCTCTGTTTCAGTGATACGGTGCTGTTTGGACCCTGATGTGCTGAGTGCCAAAAGTTCTGAAGAAAGGCAGGTTGAGCATAATGGGTCTGGTGAATTCCATCTCTAATTTTTGAAAGTAATCTAAATATCAGTAAATTTTCACAAAATCTGCTTTTCTGTTTGTTTTTTCAGCTGTATTTCCTGAAGAACTTGGTACCAGTGTTCCTTTAACTGATGTTGAATGTAGATCATTGATCTATAAACCTCTTGATGGAGAATGGGGGTCCAATCCTAGGGATGAAGAATGTGAAAGAATTGTCACAGGAATAAACCAGTTGATGACATTAGGTAATTAAATAATAGTTGCATGAATATTAAAAAAAAAACTATAAAGTGAAAACAAAGTAAAAATATTGTCATTCAAGTACAAAGTTTTGTATTATATCCTGCCAGTAGTTTTCAGACTTTAAAATTTTTTAATATAGTCTTAATGTAGTTTAGGTTGTTACAAAAGGGTTAAAATTTAGGTTATGTGTACAAAGGCACAGCACAGTTATTACCAATACCCAAAACCCTTCACTACTGCTCTTATGTCACTTGTAGTCCACTTCCATACTAGTGTATAAATTACAAGTATCATAAATTTGAATTTTATAATCTAAGGCTAAGTATTTATCATTTGATGTTGTGTTTCCTTGTTTTCTATACTATAGTTAAGTGAAATTATCCAGTGTTTGTCCTTTCTCCCTCTTAGTCTGTTTAGTATGATGCCTTCCAGTTCTAAGTTGCAGCAAGTTGCAGACTGCAAGATTTTGTCTTTTTTTGTTTGTTTGTTTGTTTTTGGGTCACTCCCGGCTGTGCTCAGGGGTTACTCCTGGCTCCATGCTCAGAAATTGCTCCTGGCAGGCACGGGGGACCATATGGGCACCGGGATTCGAACCGATGACCTTCTGCATGAAAGGCATACGCCTTACCTCCATGCTATCTTCCGGGCCCTTTTTTTTTTTTTTTT
>PVKC010024729.1:0-16739 GCA_004027635.1 Crocidura indochinensis | reverse complement strand
TGATCTGAAGGTCTGTCTTTATTCCAATACCATGCTATTTTGATAACTATTGCTTTGTAATATAGTTTAAAGTTGGGGAAAGTAATGCCTCCCATATTCCTTTTCCCTAGGAGTGCTTTAGCTATTCGAGGGTGTTTATTGTTCCAAATGAATTTCAAAAGTGTTTGATCCACTTCTTTGAAGAGTGTCATGGGTATCTTTAAAGGGATCCCATTAAACCTACACAATGCTTTCGGGAGTATTGTCATTTTAATGATGTTAATCCTGCCAATCCATGAGCAGGGTATGTGTTTATATTTCCGTGTGTCCTCTCATTTCTTGGAGCAGAGTTTTATAGTTTTCTTTGTATAGGTCCTTCACATCTTTAGTCAAGTTGACTCCAAGATATTTGAGTTTTTGTGGCACTAATGTGAATGGGGCAGTTTTCTTAATGTCCATCTCTTCCCTATCATTATTAGTGTTAAAAAAAAGGCCATTGATTTTTTTGTGTTAATTTTATAGCCTGCCATCTTACTATATTAATCTATTGTTTCTAGAAGCTATTTGATAGAGTCTTTAGGGTTTTCTAAGTAGAGTATTATGTCATCTGCAAACAGTGAGAGCTTGATTTCTTCCTTTCCTATCTGGAATCCCTTGATATTTTTTTCTTGCCTAATCGCTATAGCAAGTACTTCCAGTACTATGTTGAAAAGGAGTGGTGAGAGCGGACAGCCTTACCTTGTACCAGAATTTAGAGGGAAGGCTTTTAGTTTTTCTCCATTGAGGATAAATATTAAAAAATAAAACACATAGATAAAAGTTCATATTTTATCTTGTGAGTTCATTTTAGGCTGGGATTTTGCCTGTTCTGGCAAAAAACAGAATTCAAGCAGTGCTTTTGTGCTTTTGTAGAAAACTAAAAGAGAAAGAAAACTGGAGTTCATGAACCAAAATAATAAATACAGCAAAAATGTACCCTTAGGAGAGTCAATAAATTAACTAGCCTCGTGTAAACTTCTGTTTTCAGAAGCTTTTAAATCTGTTTCCTCCACTCCTACTCTGCTGCTCTCTCTCAAGTAAAGTGCATGTGCTCATGCACTTAACAAAAAAATTAATATGGCAAAATGTCATTCCTCATTTGAAGTGATTCATATAAATTACTTTTATGTCTAATGAATCATATGATTTAAGATAATATGTCTCTTAAGTGATACAATAATATAAATTAAAAATAGAAAAATAAACAAATAGAAACAGATGCACAGAATCTTGGACAGTGAGTGTTATCAGAGACAGATGGTAAAATCCTTGCTTCAAATGTTCCAAGATAAAATTCAAGATTTACATTTTTGACTGTGAACTTAAAAGAGTTAATGAGCAGGTGAAAAAATAAAAATAAATAAGTATTGTCTAGTGGGTCTTGAGCATTCAGTTTCCTCTCATAAAAGCAATCTAAAATTATGAGCATTGTGGTATAATGGTAAGTACTTTACATTTTCTTCCAGGGTTTTGTCTCTTCTTTCTTTTTGACTTCTTTATCCTAGCTGGCTTGTACTGTGTCTTCAAGTTCATGTATACAATTCTCGACCTGTGTAATTATTCTACTATTACGGCTTGCTAACATGCTTTTAGTATCTTCAGTTCCGTTTGTATAAATTCTCTCATCTTCTGAAAGAGTTCTTCTTTGAGCTGATTGAATTGTTCATCTATAGATTTCTTAATTTCACAGGCTAGTGACTCCTTGATTTCCACAGCTAAACCATTAAGTGTTGATTTCAGGTCCTCATCTATCAGGTTCAGGCTTTTGGATGGACTTTGAGATTTGCCAGGTTTTCTCTCTGTATTCCCCACAGTAGATGTCTTCTTTAGCTTCTCCATTGAACTTTTCAGGTAATGATTTCGAGTGCTGGATTTCTTAGGTTGGCTGGCCCCAAAGGGTAGATGAACAAAGATGGCCCTGCAACCCAGGAGACTGAAAGGAGAAGAGGAGAGGTGGCCCTGTTCATTCAAGCTCATTAGAGGGGATTAGAACTGGAGCCTCCCTGTTCACAGGCCTCACTGTCCCCAGGCCAGAACGACTAAGATTTTTGACTTTGATTTCTGTGTTGATAGGGTTAAATGGGGTTAATCCCATTTGGAAATGGGAAAAGAAAAAACAAGACCTGGGTTTTACATTTTGGGGGGAGGGTCACACCCGGCAGTGCTCAGGGGTTACTCCTGGCTCCATGCTCAGAAATTGCTCCTGGCAGGCACGGGGGACCATATGGGGCACCGGGATTCAAACCGATGACCTTTTGCATGAAAGGCAAATGCCTTACCTCCATGCTATCTTCCGGACCCATTTTTTAAATTTTTTTTTTGAAGACCTGGGTTTTATATGTTTGGGTTTCTAGATTGGTAAAGAAATGAAGCTCCCTGGGTGTTTTGAGCTTGAGATTCTAATGAGAATCCAAATTGGGAGGTTGAGGAGATCGTTTTGGATCTCTGGAGAGAGATTTGAGCTGGAGACAGGTATTTGAGACCTAGTCAGAGAATTAGGAAGCTAAGAATTGAAAACCAAAAAAAAAAAAAAAAATAGGAGGCATATTACAAAATAGGTACTATGATCAGAATTTAAATTGGGTATGATATATGGCTCTCTCCATTGGAAAGAAATCAGCATATCAGTTGTTTTGAGAAACTGAAGTGTCCATTGAGTAGGGTGATTACGTTGCATACAGCCCATCCTGGTTTGATCTCCAGCACCCCATAAGGTCCCCAAGCCTGCTAGGATTAATCCCTGAGCTAGGAGAACATAGAGCTAGGAGTAAGCCCTGAGCACCACTGGTGTGTCCCTACAAAAGAAACTAAAGTTCCAAATGTCACTTTTTCCCTACAACCAGAGTAGCTTCTGTATAAAACTGACTTAGTGAAAGGATTTTATCACCCAAAGATCTTTGGACAAGTTATAGGAACTCTCCTTGAGTAACACTTTGGCTAGATTTCTGATATGGCAGAAATGACAGAAATGGCAGAAAATTCTATCTATATTCTTGAAACAACAACAGATGGGAGTGAGTCCTCGGTGATCCCAGGCCTTTGCCCAGGAAAAGACTTTGGAATATTCCCAGCACTTATTTTAGCTATCTAAATGGTTCTCTGAAGTTAAATTTTGTGGCTTCTAGCCCATCTGAAGCTCTATAAGTGGACAGTGGGGCTTTGTATTTACCAGGATATTCAATGAATAGTGACTGTGACTGCTTTTATAGGCAGAAAAGTTTCCCAACAAGTATCAGGCTGTCTTCAATAGAGTAGGAAAGAATAACCTACCACAAAGGGGCCTGAAAGTGATTTTAATCTAAAGGAATGACATGGCTAAAAGACCACAATACTTAACTAATAAGATGTGTCAAGTTTATTTCACAGAGAAGCACAATTAATTCCCTGGCCTGAATAGTCATGCTTTTTTGTAGATATAAACTTGCTGGGGCCTAAAAAGTTTTATTACTCATAACTAGACTGATAGTACAGTGGGCAGGGCATTTGTCTTGCAAACACCTGATACAGGTTCAATCCCTGACATACTTGATTTCTGAGTGCATAGCTAGGAGTAAACCCTGAGCATTGATTGGTATCAACCCGTTCCCCCCAAATTTTTATGACAGCGAAAGAAGAGTAAGTTTTGCATATGTGCAAACATCAAAATGTACAAAACAGTGGCCATAGAAATAACACAGTGGGTTTTTATAATAATACAGTGACATCTGCCTTGCATTGGCTAACCTGGATTTGATTGCCAGCATTCCTTATATGATCCCGTGAGCACTTCCAGGAGTAATTCCTGATAGCAGAAGCAGGAGTAAACTCCCAAGTATTGCCAAGTATGGCTCAAAATCTAAAGGCCCCTCAAAATTTAAAAAGAAACAAAAGCCACAGGGAAGAAAATAATAATATAAAGTAATATTTTTAAATTAAATGTACATAATAGAGCCACCAATGGTCAGTATCATAAATGTTTTATAGTTATATTAAATAAGTTTAGGCATATTTTTGTCTTTTTATAAGGTGTTTTAAAACACAGCCTTTAAAACACAGAGGCAATAGTTTGCACTGATATTCTTTTATATATATTTTTTAGTTTTGGGTTTTGGGACCACATCTGGTGGAGTTCAGGAGTTACTCCTGCCTCTGTGCTCAGAAAATTACTCCTTGCAGCCTCAGGGGATTATATAGGATGCTGGGGATTGAACTTGGGTCAGTCACATGCAAGGCAAACACCAGATCTGCTGTGCTATTACTCAACTGTGGCTCCAGCAGTCTATTCTTGAGGAGGGAACTAAGGAGGGTTTAGGGAGGTGCCATATCGACTGTGATCCCTGAGACTAGAGTCAAGAATAAATCCTGAGCACTGCTGGTGTGCCCCCACCCCAAAGAAGAAGACTCAAATGGTTAGTAAAAGATATAAAAACATGAATAAATACATATGATTTTTTAAAAAAAAAAGTAAAGTATGGGGCCAGAGCAATAGCACAGTGCTAAGGCATTTGCCTTGCATGCAGTTAACATAGGATGGACCCCAGTTTGAATCCCGGCATCCCATATGTTTCCTTAAGCCTGCCAAGAGCGACTTCTGAGTGCAGAGCCAGGAGTAAACCCTGAGCAATGCCATGTGTGGCCCAAAACCAAAATAACTAAATAAATAAAAAGTAAAGTATATGAAATAAAAGAAAAAAGTAAAATATATGTAATCTCAGCAGTAAGGAGAGAAATGCATAGCAGAATAGTAATAATAAGTAATAGTAACAGAATTGTTGGAGAAGTAGTACAGAGGGTAAGGTGCTTGACTTGCACAAGGCTGACCCTGATTTATTTTCCAACATTGCAGATAGTGCCTGGGCACTGTCAGGTGTGATCCTTGAGAGAAAAGCCAGGAGTAGCTTCTGAGGACCTCTGTGTGTGGCCCAAGTCTTCAGCTTGCTATGCAGGGTGAGTGGTGGTGGTGAGTAAAAATAACAAGAAAGTATTTCTATTGCAAAGTGTTCTATTGCAGCCACTGGTAAACATTTAACCCTGATTCTTACCAAGTGTTGGTAAGAATGTAGAACATGGGGTGCGGGAGATAGCATGGAGGTAAGACGTTTGCCTTTCATGCAAAAGGTCATCAGTTCGAATCTCGGTGCCTCATATGGTCCCCCGTGCCTGCCAGGAGCAATTTCTGACCATGGAGCCAGGAGTAACCCCTGAGCGCTGCCAGGTGTGACCCAAAATCCAAAAAAAAAAAGAATGTAGAACATACAAGTGCATTCTTACCCTGGAGGTGGCAGTATAGACTAGTATATATATATATATATATATATAGATATATAGATATATTTTTTGGTTTTTGGTCCACACCGGGTGATGCTCAGGGGTTACTCCTGGCTATGTGCTCAGAAGTCGCTCCTGGCTTGGGGGACCAGATGGGGAACCTGGGGATCGAACCACAGTCCATCCTAGGCTAGCACAGGTAAGGCAGGCACCTTACCTCCAGCGCCACCGCCCAGCCCCAGACTAGTATATTTTGAAGAACCATTTGACTGTAATAATGTTGAAGAGCGTCAACCCTATGATTCGATGACTGTTCCTAAAAATGTACTCAGAAATAAGATCTTATAAGCACAAGGAGGTAAGTTTGAGAGTGATGACTGAGCAGTCTAAATGGCTAGCTTTGGAAAGTTTTTATTTCTACCAACAGATGATAAATTGTAAATGAAACTAGGGCCAGAGCTGAGGTACAGGCGGTAGGGCATTTGCCTTGCACATGCCAACCTAGATCCAATCCCCAGCATCCCATATGGTCCCCCAAGCAAGTGGCGATTTCTGAGATCATAGCCAAGAGTAACCCCTGAGCATCACCGGGTGTGGCCTAAAAACAAAACAAAACAAAAATTTTAAATGAAACTAGGAAACTTGCCTTAGTAGACCACAACATACCCTGATTTGATCCTATCACCACCTTGTGATCCCCTAATCATGATCACACAACAGGAGTGTGTCATATATATATATATATATATATATATATATATATATATATGTGTGTGTGTGTGTGTGTGTGTGTGTGTTATATCTTTATCATTGTTATATATTCATCGAAGACTTAAGAAGGTTTGTTTAGTGCTGTTGTTTTACTACAATAGCTTAATTTTGTTAGTCATGGTTGGTACCAGGGTACAGCTTTAGTGACTTCTTGTGTCTGCTTTAGACACAACTTGGTCCAGCATCAGATAAAACTGATTTTGTCAACATGCATTTTTATTAACATCAGCATATATTTAAATTTTATTGTTTATCACTATATTTTAATTACATTACACACTCACCCACTGGATTTATCCTAAAGAGAACAAGAGATTTTTAACATATGAAATCAACCAATGTAATATATCAGATAAAAGAATACAGGAAAATCACAGAATCATATCAATAGATCAAAAAAACTGTTGACCAAGTTCAAAATCAATTTTGATTTAAAAAAAAAAGAAAGTCAGCACAATAAGATAGGAGGGAATTTTCTCAGAAAAAGGATGTTAAGAAAAACCCATAGCTAAAATTATAGTTAACAATATAAGACTGAAATAATTTCCTGAAGATCGAGGATAAGATAAAGTTGTCTGTTTTCATCACTTATATTCAACATTGTTAGGCAAGAAAAAGGAACAAAGATTGGAAGGTCAAATATTTTTGTTTGCTGATTATCTGGCTTTGACATAGAAATTCTTATTTTTTTTTTAAAAACATTTTTTTATTTTTATTTATTTATTTATTTATTTTGGTTTTTGGGTCACACCCGGCAGTGCTCAGGGGTTACTCCTGGCTCCATGCTCAGGAATTGCTCCTGGCAGGCATGGGGGACCATATGGGGCACCGGGATTCGAACCGATGACCTTTTGCATGAAAGGCAAACGCCTTACCTCCCATGCTATCTCCCGGGCCCCAACATAGAAATTCTTAAAGAATACATCAAAAACCTATTAGACCTGATATATAAGTAAATCCATGTACCAAGAATACAACAAAATTGTTAAACAAAAATAATCAGTTCAATTTTCTATAGGATCAAGTACTTTGAAATGTAAATTAAGAAAATCAGGGAGCCGGGAGGTGGCGCAGGAGGTAAGGTGCCTGCTGCCTTGCCTAGGACGGACCACGGTTCGATCCCCCGGTTCCCATATGGTCCCCCATGCCTGCCAGGAGCGACTTCTGAGCGCATAGCCAGGAGTAACCCCTGAGCGTCACTGGGTGTGGCCCAAAAACCAAAAAAAAAAAAAAAAAAGTAAAGAAAATCATGTCACATATTACAGCAAAAGAAGGAATAAAATTAGAATACATTTAGGAAAGTGCTTAAACATGCATCTACAACATGTTAAGAAAAAGTAAAGGTGATGCCTTCTTTACGCAGTAGGCAGTGCCTCCGTCTCATAATATGAAGGTCCTGAGTTCGAGCCTCAGAGAGGGCACAAGAAAAAAAAAGAAAAAGTAAAAATTAAATAAATGAAATATTCACTGCTAATATAGAAGACATCAGAGTGTTATGATTATAGAACTACCCAAATTGATTTTCAGAACTAAAGTAGTTATGCAAGAATACAGTGGCCTTTTATTTTTTTACCGAAATGGACATCTATTCCTAAAATTCATATAGAAATACTAAACAATATTGAAGTGATTAATTTCCAACAGTTGATGACTGTTCCTAAAAATATTTTCTACACTGGAATACTACACAGAAATGAACAGGAATAACATACATCCACACTGAGCACCATGGATAACTCCTGCATACATAATGTTGAATTAAAGAAGGCAAATGCAGTCACTGTTATCATATTAATTCATTTACAAGAAGTTAAAGATGGTGAAAGAGTGATGTTAGATGTTAGAATGATAACCTCTGATCAAGACAGTCATTTGGAGGGAGAATAAAGTAACCTGTATACATGGTAGAAATGCTGCACATCTGGATTCTGGTGATAGTTATCTCCATATCTATCTAATATAATTTAATTGTATCGTGTGCTTAATACCACATACCTGCCACATTTTTCTGTAAGTATGAAGTTTGGATTCTAAGTTAAAAATGAAAATTTAGGGCATGAGGTTTGGGGAGACCCCATGTCAAAGGCCTTCTCCCTAGCTTGGGTGTGCTGGGAGACTTGATAGGCCCCAGCCATCCCCTCTTCTGTCCCTGGCCTCCAGGCCTTCCCTGGGTGCCAGCCCAGGCGGCCAGAAATGGTGGGTCCTAACTTGGGATGTACTGAGATTTGCCCAGTTGTACTAAGGTTGTCACTGACAATTTCTTACCAGTCTATATGTTCAGTATATATTAAGAGTATTCCCTATCCTTAAGTTATGTTTTGCATATGCAGAATGTCCATTTTGTATTCTGACCTTTCACACACCCCTACAAAGCTCATTTTTACTCCTTAACTCTCTCACTCACCCCCAACCATCAGTAACTCACATTACTCTTTTTAACTTCAATACTGCACAATCCTAATCACAGACCAAAGTCGTGCATTGGATCTAACAACCCCCAACTATTTCAAAAGACAAAAATGGACAAGTATGTCTTTTGAATATTTTGTGTTTTTTTCACTGACAGCTATAAGTCTTACTAAATATTCTCTTATACAGTAACGATTCTCCCCACTTTTTATCTTTTCTTCTCTTTGTGAGCTGTCCAATAAGGAATTTTGGTGAAAGAGTCCCCCAGTTTAATGCTTATGATTGAACCATGTCATGTCATATGCGCCGATAATGCCACGTGACATTGTTCCTTGTTTGCACAGGCACATCAAAATGGGAAAATACTATAATTACAAGTAAGATCTTATCTAATAGAGATTGGAACACACAAGTCTTGTAGTGCAATGGGACCTTACACCCTGAACATTGACATAATGACCTGGCACAGGCCTCAGAAGAATGGGCATTCTCCATTCACCCCTGAACCAGGGAAGCCATCCACAAAACATCCAAGTTTGTCTATAACATCACCTGGAAGCAATCCTCTACCAGGGAAGACCCTACTGCTGCTCTGACATCGACCTGCTCAAAAGAGACTTCCCTTAACACTGAGAAGACTTAAGAACATCAACGACCTGCTTACAGAACAGGGCTCTCTGCATTGCCCTTTAATTGTGAGGTGAAACTAGAGGATACTCCCACATCCTGACTTCAATGTAAGATATGCAGATTTCAGGATCTTTAATACAGAAACATGATACCAACAACAGAGACTGTGTGAAAAATAAAAGTATGTTGGCACTACAGACAACGTCTTGGATTGGACAAACTAGCTTGCCTAGAGCCTAGATTTGATCTTATGCCAGGAAACTTCAGGGGTAGTGTCTCTTTGTATTTAGGCCAAGGTTTTTCCTTTCCATGCCCCCCATATTTTGAGGGCCTATCAAACAATAATTGCCATTCTAACGCCGTTTTTGCTGTGCTCCTTTGACTCTAATCCTTAAAAAAACCAACTTGAACTTTTGAGGTTAACTTAAACTAATATGCATGTGCATGGAAATGTAAAAAATACTATGCCTTTAATGTTTAAGGAGTTACATAAGTTTTATGGCTTTACATTGCTTTGTGTGCTGCTAAGAAATATTATAATGTATTACAATCTGGGGACTTGCGGGACAAAGTAATTGTGCATGGGTTCTGTTTTATTTAACTTATTGTTCTTTGGCTGAAAGTTCAAAGTTAAGATATCAGCAAGGGGACTTCTAAGAATTCTGTTTATGTGTGATTGCCTTCCACTGTAACTGTACCTTGTCCTCTTTCTTTGTATCTTTGTTCTCATAATTAAAAATTTAAAAAATGAAAGTTTAGGGGCCAGAGAGATAGCACAAATGGTAGGACGTTTGCCTTGCATGCAGCCAATCTAGGACAGACCCAGGTTCAATCAACAGCATCCCATATGGTCCCTGCCATGGAGCCTGCCAGGAGCAATTTCTGAGTGCAGAGCCAGGAGTAATCTCTGAGTGCCTTTGGTTGTGGCCCAAAAGCCAAAAAGAAAAAAAAAAAAAAAGAAGTTTAAGTTACATTTTGCTGCAGCTATACAGCATTATGCCTCATATGTTTCTCCATAGTACTCTTTATTATACCACCAACTTTGATAAAGTACCTATGATATACTTAAAATGCATATTTTGATCCCTCGCCAGATCTCCAGGACTCTACTTTATAGAGGGAAGAAGCTCAAAAAGACTGCATTTTTAACACTGAAACTCAAAATTTACCTCAATGTGAGAACAAGAAGAGTCAGCCTGGTTCCCTGGTTCACCCCATCCCCCAACCCAGAGCTAATCAGTTCCACAGTAACATTTTCAAAGCAAGGCCAGGCTGAAAAATTGAGACACATTGTGTATTGTTTAGACCATGATGTAGGGGAAGCAGAAGACTGTCTCTCTTTTAAGCTTTGGCAGGACATGCCTTTCCCAGCCGGATGTGCCTTTGTTTGGGCTGAATATTCATCTTTTTTGTTGTTGTTGTTCTTTCCAATAAAGAAGAATTCAAATCGTTTACTTAATCCTTTTTCATTCTTCATAATGTAGCTTAGGTAGAATACACAGTTTCATAGGTCTTTTATATTTTTATTTGATATTTGGTTTTGAATTTGTAATAAGGACTCATAAGTATTTCTTGATTACAGCATCCACTACTTTCCTTTTTAAACTTTTTATTAAGATCTTTATTTAATGGAGAGCCTGTGCAGAGTACAGGCATGGGGTGGGTGGGAGGAGGGAGATTTGGGACAACGGTGATGGGAACGTTGCACTGGTGTTCTTTACATGACTGAAACCCAAACACAATTATGTATGTAATCAAGGTGTTAAAATAAATTAAAAAAAAAGATCTTTATTTAAACACCTTGATTACAAACCTGATTGTAGTTGGGTTTCAGTCATGTAAAGAATACCCCCCTTCACCAGTACGACATTCCCATCAATCCACTATTTTTATAATAAATTATTTCATTTGGTAATTTTTGGTGGAGTAGCCACATTTGGTCATGTTCAGGACTTACTCCTGGTGAGACTTGGAAACCATATGTGGTGCTAAAGATTGAACCTGGGTTGGCCTCATGCGAGGCAAGGACCTTAACCCTTGTACTATCTCTCTAGTCCCATATTCTTCATTTGAAACATTTTTACTTTAAGCATTATCTGCTGGAACAGAACACAAACTCCTAGTCAAACACTCTGTTTGGTCATCTATCCTGATCTGGAGAAAGCCAATTGAAAATGCTACCATCTCCTACATTATATTTTTCTAAATCAAAAGTAAAAATAGTGGTGGGAGTAGGAGTAGGAGTATTGGATACAAGGATAGGTAGGTGAATTCTGATATGGAGTGTTAATGCTCTAGCTCTAATAAACACCAAATACAATATGTTTTGGTTAGTAGAAGGTTTACAAAACAGTGTTCTCAGAATATGGAATGAGCCTCCCAATGCAAAATAATGTCTTAAACTCCAATTCCAATTAAATGAGTTATGTCTTCTAAACAGTCCCTTTCAGGGCTAAGCCCAAATTATCCTATGTTTCCCGGTGTTGCTGATTCTTCACCTTTTTTGTTTGTTTGTTTTGGGGGGGCCACACCTGCTTGATGCTCAGGGGTTACTCCTGGCTAAGCGCTCAGAAATCGCCCCTGGCTTAGGGGGACCATATGGACGCCGGGGGATCAAACCGTGGTCCTTCCTTGGCTAGCGCTTGCAAGGCAGATACCTTACCTCTAGCGCCACATCGCCGGCCCCAATTCTTCACTTTTTATGGTTAGAATCACCTTGGCAGAGAAGAGTCATTTCTTAATAGCTTTTTTAAAAGTTGTTATTTGGGGACAGAAAAACAATATAGGAGTTAAGGCACTTACCTTGCACATGGCCAAGCCCAGTTTGATCTCTACGTATTGTCCCCCATCTGTTCCTGAGCAAAGAGACAGGAGTAAATCCTGGGCATTGCCAGGTGTGGCCCAACATCCACCCAAACAACCAACCAACAACAAAACAGTTATTTCTCCAGGATCATAGGCACATTAGAAAAAAAGTGACTTATTCTTCTGGCTGATTAAGCGATTAAGCCTTGAGTTGAGGTGTTTGGGCCTTTATGTGCTCTCTCTGGCATGTGACCAAATGTGGGGGCACCTGTTTATGAAGACATGGAGCAAGGACAATAATAGTGTTCCAAGGGCCTCACTTCACCCCTGAACTGTCTGCAGAACAGCAAACACACATTAAGGAACAAAGATTCACTGTTATTATGAAGCTTAAAGGAAGAAGTTTTGTACCATTTATTCAGGAACAGGAATTAACTCCAGCATCTATCCTCATCTTTTCAACTTGGACATATCTAAAAGAAGTGCAAAAACTCTGAGTGTGAGGGATGCCATATGACTCCCTACAATAGAGATGTCACAAAACTCTGACTTTTGGAGCCAAAAGTCCAAGATCAATTAGATTATTTTCTTTCCTCATAAAATCCTCTCTGGAAAAACTCTCAGCTATCAAAAGAAGCACCATGTGTTCCAGTCAATACCTGAATTGGGCTCTTGACCTCCTTCTCTCAGCACGCATTTAAAAATAAAAAAGGCAAAACAAAACCCGTTATAGCCAGATAAATAGTATAGTAGACAGGGCTTTGCATGAAACCAACCTGAATTTGGTTCTTGGCATACTGTATGGTTCCCTGAGCCTCACCACCCCACCAGGAGTGATCCCTAAGTGCAGGGCTAAAAACAAACCAAAAATTTCCTAATTGTAAATTCTTTTGTGAGATATATCTTTTAGCTCACAAGACTCCTCTCTCTCTCTTTCTCTCTCTCTGTCTCTCTCTCTCTATCTCTATCTCTCTCTCTCTTAGTTTTTGGGTCACACCAGGCAGCTCTCAGGGGTTACTCCTGGCTCTACGCTCAGAAATCACTCCTGGCAGGCTCGGTGGACCATATGGGATGCCGGTATTCGAACCACCGTCCTTCTGCATGAAAGGCAAAAGGCAAACGCTTTACCTCCATGCTATCTCTCCGGCCTCCAAGAGTCTCTTATTCAAATTGAAAGCCTTTCCCTTGAAATATGACTTTTCAGTTAGGATAAGGTCAATGTCTTTCAGACACTGGATAATAGTAGCCTCACTTGAAGATAGTCAGTGAAGAGACACAGGTAATCTGACTACAATCCACCTTTTGAAACTTCTCTGCTAAAACCCCTCTTATTCTATCTCCCCACTCCCTCATTCTTTTTTAATTTAATTTTATTTTAGTTTGTGGGGGCTACACCCAGTGATGTGTAGAACTTAATCCTATTCTGTACTCAGCAATTATTCCTGGAGGTGTTCAGGGAACACCTATGGAAAGTTGAAGATTGCATCTAGGCAAGTCCAAGGCAAGCACCTTACCTGACATATTTTCTCTTCAGCCACCTTATTCTCCTTTTAAAATAACCAGAGTGTCTGTATCAATTCGAACTAAGTTCAGTGCTTTTCTCGCTCTTGTAGCAGACTGTTCCAGACTATCATGTTTCACTAGGACTGATAACTGGCTCCTTGTCTTCAGTCTCAATTTATTCAGTCCATTTTCTGCATTGCAGCACTGTAAATGAGTGCATGTTATTGATTGTGTGTCCACCCCATACATGCTTCTTTTATCTTCTCATTACCGTTGGTCTTTGCCTTGTCTTTGGGGGAAGGGCAACACAGTAGGTGATGCTCAGGGATGTCTCCTGTCTCACTACTGGTGGACTTATAGGGGCCACCTGGGATGCCAAGAATTGAAGTCAGGTCAAGCTTGTGCAAGGCAAACACCTTACTTATTGTATTATTTTTGGTTTAAAAAAAAAAAAGAAACTTCCTGGGGCTGAAGAGATAGCATGAAGATTGGGCGTTTGCCTTGCATGCAGAAGGACAGTGATTCGAATCCTGGCATTTCATATGGTCCCCAAGCCTGCCAGAAGTGATTTCTGAGCATAGAGCCAGGAGTAACCCCTGAGCGCAGCCGGGTGTGACCCAAAAACCAACCAACCAAACAAACAAACAAAAAACTTCCTATACAAAGAATGAGGTAACTAGAAGGGAACAATTACCAGACCCTTCAGAGAGAAATCTCTGTGGGTTTGTTATGTAGGCTCCTGGGAGGCAGAGATCATTAGTTCATAGTGTTAATCAGAAGCAGATCACCGTTATCAAATCATGATGCCAGCTGGAAGGTTCCTCACCACCCACTGTTCCACTGTTCTTTTCTGTTTCTATAAACCTCATGACCCCGTTTAGATCACATGGGTTTTCAAAGAAGAGTAAAGCCACCATCTCAGTTACTAGCACAGAAATCAATCTATCTTTCTCACACCAAGAGGTACTTATCAAATTCTGGTGCAACAGCTTGATATATTTGGATTGGGTAACAGCCTGAGAAAACTTGGTAGCTTGTAAATGTAGTGATGCCTTTTAAGGGTTCTCTACTGCCTTTGGGATTGAGTTCAGACCACTTACCAGGGCCAACCAGACTTGTTTATTTATTTATTTTGGGTCACACCTGCTAGTGTGTAGGCCTCACTCCTGGCTCTGTACTCAGGAATCATTTATGGTGGGACTCAAAGGACCATACAAAGTAGCAAGGATAGAACCCAGGTTTTACCACAAGTGATGTTGGGGATCAAACCTGGGTCAGCCTCATGCAAATCAAGTATGCTAGCTATTTACTGTATTATCTCTCTGACCAGACTTGGAAAAGAATAATTGTTTCTGTCTGTTCCTTTTCTGCATCTCTTGACCACCCCCAGCCTAGAATCCAGGTTACCACAAGTGAAGTGATGTTGGGGATCAAACCTTGGTCAACCTCATGCAAATCAAGTATGCTAGCTATTTACTGTATTCTCTCTCTGACCAGACTTGGAAAAGAACAATTGTTTTTGTCTGTTCCTTTCCTGCATCTCTTGACCACCCCCAGCCTCTATTCTAAACTCTTGCTATCTTCTCAGTTCTGCCACTAAGTTATTATTCTCAGGTCATAACTATATTCTTGTTGACACTGCCTGTCCCCTTTAATACAAGATTGTATCACAGTCTATCTAGCATAGTGCTTGGCATAAGGCATATTTTATAAGACATGTGTTGAGTTCATGAGAGCACATAACTTTTTCCCAAAAGTCATTCTCTGTCTTTTTGCCTATTGAGAAACCCATGTTCTCTCTCTGTCTCTCTCTTTCTTTCTCTCTCACTCTCTCATTATATCTCTCTCCATTTATTTCAATAAAAATTATTTTGTTTCATTAAAAATATAAATAACTGGTGGGAGAGATTTAATATATATTCTAGTTTCTGACTACATACTAAATAAGTATATAATAGAACCTAGCTATTCTACAAAATATTGGATAGTTAAATCTATACTCTAATACCTGATATCTAGAGTAGTTCAGGACAATAGTCAAATTCCTATGTCATCATTCCTAGGGATCATATGTGTTGCTAGGGATTTGAATCATGGTTGGCCAAATGCAAAGCAAGCACCTTATCTCCTGTATTATCATTCTGATGCATCTGTATATTTTTTATACTTGTCAAGTTAATAATTTAGGTAAGTAACTTGACTACAATACCATGAAATTCTTTTTCAAAGGGACATTGTAATTTCCTGGCATCATGCATAAAATGTGTAAAATGATTTGCACTATATAATTAAATATAAAAATATTTTTATTCTATCAAAGAAAATGATCTCCTATCTAGGAATAGTTGCTTTCTTCACTAAATACTAGATAGGTAAGACAGGGAACAGATTTCCATAATGCATAGTTACTTAAGCAACTGCTACAACAAGAAATAGTATAAGATATAATATATATTTATATTTATATATATTATATATATCATGGAAGATAGTTCTTATTTCTTGTTGCATCGGGAGCTAGGGTGTTTGAATTGCATTTGTGGGCAAGTAGCAGTTTTCTGGAGGACTAGAGGAAAACTGCAACTCCATAATAGCCACATTTTCCCAGATATCTTGACTCTGACACACTTGATACATGGAAGATACTTTCATTGATATATTGATACATTTCATTCTCTGATCAACTCATGGTTGCCAGATGGTTGCTCCAGTTCCGACTGAAGCCCTCCTTCCAGGCTGCAAGAAGGAAAAGCACAAATTCAAAAAGCAAAGGGAGATGCTAGCAGGTTTTCCTTTTCCTTATGGATGCCATTATTAATAATCTATACTTGATTGCAAGAAATAACCATATGGTTATCTCAATTACAAAAAGGATCCTCACAGCTTCTGAAGAAGGATTTGTTTTTAGTCCACCACTGAATAAAATTGGTTTCCTCAGAGAAAATGGGAAGAAATGGATATTGACACAGTAATTGTGTCACCTGCCATAATCTAGCAAACGTAATTTTTCATTAATGATGCAAAATAAAACCCACATTAGATCTAACTAAACTTATCAAATATGCTCTCTGTCTTTAAACTTTCCTCTTATCAGTAATTCAAACCAGAGGCAACAATTGCAATAGGGCTGTTTTTCAGGTTCTTCTTCTTTAGGAACTTGAAATATGCAGAGAATAATAGTGTTTGACAAAGAAAAGCTCATGAGGACATTGCTTTTAATCCTGAAAACATTCTTGTGACACATTTTACATACTAAGGAGAAAATAAACAACCCATATAGCAGGGTTTGCGGCCCTCCATACAACATTTTGTGGCCCGCGGCCGGCCTTCAAATATCGCGGTATTCACGATTATTC
>PVKC010024728.1:0-16783 GCA_004027635.1 Crocidura indochinensis | reverse complement strand
CCTTTTTTTTTCTTTTCACTCTTGTGGATATTACTCGGTGATTTTTAAATTTCTTTTGCTTTTAGTAGTGGATGCCAAATTTTTCCCTTCTCCTTTTCTTAACTTTTTATCTCAAACAGAATAGCACAACTTGAAGTATTCAGACTCATAAATTGAGGGGAGAAAAGGATGTTACCAGGGCCAGTCATATGACCATGCAATGTGAATAAAAAAATGATTAGACTGGAACACCAAACAGAATAGATATCTGACCCACAACAAGCTGCTAAGTGGAGACCAGTTACACTAGTATCTTGTGGGGGGAGAGGGGGAGAGCAAAGGAGGGAGGGAGATATGGGAGACATGCTGGGAACAGGAGTGGAGGGAGGACAATATTGGTGGTGGGAATGCCCTTCACTCATTGTCACTATGTACTGTAAATAATTCTGTGTAATGAACTTCAATCACAATAAAAATTAAAAAAAAATTAAAAAAAAAGAAATCACTCCTGAAAAGCTCAGGGGACTATATGGGATGCAAAGATTTGAACCACCATCCTTCTGCATGCAAGGCAAACACCTTACCTCCATGCTAACTCTCTGACCTCTGTCATAGTTATTTTTGACTAACAGTATGTATTCCATTTTAGAACTTTGAACTATTTAATTTTACTTTTCTTTGTAAATATCAATACATTTTAATAATCATTTATTTAAGCACAAAAAAAGAAAATGTGGCATTTGGGAGAAAGATTAAACCATCTCATTTTTTGTCTTCATAATGAGTACTATATTACAAAAGTATTTTCTGATATGCCAAGCATATGCCCAAGATTGAAAAAGCATTATACAGCTCTGAAACACATAGGCAGTTACTTAAGCATCTATCAATCTGTGACTGAATCAAAGATAATGTCAGTGTGCTCTAGTATACAATTTATACCTCATTTAAACTTGCTAATTTCCTCTTACATAAGACAGAACAGGTTTTGTTATTGAAATCTTTGCTAGGCAACAAAATTTGGCTGGAATTTCTAAATTTTATTTGCTTTAATTTATATTGAACATTTATCTTTTATAGTTTTAGTTTATAAAGTAAAACATATTGTAATCTAACATTATTAAAATATTCCATGGGACTTGAGTGATAGTATAGTGGGTAGGGCATTTGCTTGCAAGAAACTAATACTGGTTTAATTTCCTACATAATATATTGTTCCCCGAGCATTGCCATGAGTTATCTATGAATTTGTCACCAAGAGTAACAATAGGACTAACTTCAAACCCAACAAAATATACGTAAATAATTTTTCATAAATTACTTATTTATAGCGTATTTAATCAAAACTTGAGTTTTATAATATATGCTCGGAGGAACCAAAGGTATATAATAGCTGGAAAAGTACTGACTTGCACGCAGTCTAGCAGGGTTCAATCTTTTGGCACCACCATATGCAACTTCAATCCCGCTAGTAATGTTTGTTGAATTAGAGTCAGGTGTATTCACAAAATTTATAATAAAAATAATAGAATTGATTGAAATAATAAATACAACATTAAAAAGACTGAAAATTGAGACAAATCAGTTAAACTTCAAAGAAAAAAAAATTGGTTCATTGCTTGCAATTGTTAGCTCCAGACTCAAGATCTGCCCTACAAAGACTGCTAGGAAGCAGGTCAGTAATGTAAAAGCAAATGATTTTATTTGCATACCAGCATGCTAGGCTGTAACTCTTGCAGGAGAAGACCCCAACGGGAGTTCACAAATCATTATTATAAGGTTATTGGTCTTTAAATCTAGAATAAAACTATAGGTTCTCAATTTATGTTGTATCAGCTTAAACCTGTTGGCTAGAGTCGTGGAGGCACAGCTTGGGTGTCCCCAATCTTCAGTCACCAGCTAGGTAGATTTATGGCCTTACTTCCATTTCCATTTGGGTGCCAGAAGACCCCTAGTTGTATTCAGTCCCCAGAAGAAATTAGATTCCTTACTTTATTGCTGGTTTACTTAAACTATATCACAGCCTTGGTATTAATCTGAATGTACACATTGTAACCTAATTTCCTTGATTTATGGCTATTGAGGTATTTCCTTAGAATGCACCCTTTGTGTTACAAGAATTAGTTGTTTGCTCAAGGCCCATTTTCCCTTTTGCTAGATTGAGCCTTTCATGATAGTCCTTGTCTAGAGAAAGCATGGTTACAGAAGCAAACAGCAGTTAATGCTAAACTTACATTACAATCTAACATTCCCTTACATTCTAACATCATGAAACATAAAAGATAGTAAATTAGAAGTTGGTCAAATATGAAATTGAGAAACCTATTCATATTCATAATGATACATAAAAACTGGATACATTTATTTTAAGATTTGTTCTATTTTCAGTTTCCAATACTTCTACTACTTGGCCAACCAAACATGTTCTTTCTCTCTCTAGATTTTCTTCTCTTTACTGCATGTTCAGTCTAACCTCCCAACTTGCAAACTTTAAGTTTTGATATCTTGTGATAATTAGAATTAATTTTCTCTTCATACTCACGCAGGTCCTATCCTTTAGAATTAACTTGTTAAATTTGGAAATCTCAATTCTGTAACTATGAAGTTGCAGATGAGGGTGACTATTCTCTGAGTTACAAGCTAATTTTACTCATAAGTAAATATGTGCTATTACTAATAAAATGTAAACATCATAGCACAGGAACTTTTACACCCACACGGTTAATTATATTCCTGAATTTTGAAAATTTTCTATGATATTACTGGTAAAATTATATAAAATTTACCTTTGTAAGATGTACTTATGGCAGATACCATTATTATACTATACTATTCAATTATTCAATATAATTCAATTATAATATAGAAAGAAATATGAATTCAATCAGTTAAGGAAATAATGAAAGATTTTAAGAAATAATGAATATATTACATATATTGTTTGAACATTAATATTAAAACTACTTACTCTCACACATCTTTTTTTTGTGTGTGTGTGGTTTTTGGGTCACACCCGGCAGTGCTCAGGGGTTACTCCTGGCTCCATGCTCAGAAATTGCTCCTGGCAGGCACGGGGGACCATATGGGGCACCGGGATTCGAACTGATTGCCTTTTGCATGAAAGGCAAACGCCTTACCTCCATGCTAACCCCCCGGACCCCACTCTCACACATCTTACTTTCTAAAGTAATATGACTCAATATTTATTTTACTATTTTGTTATTTCATGAGTATATCTTTTCAATCTTTATAGAAGATTTACAGTAAACCATTATTTTTATTGATTATTAAGGAAGTTTCATGGATGGTCATCAAATGTGTGGGACTTAATGCTTAAGGCCCTTTTCAGTCTTAGCTTAAACTTTGGCTTTACTCTCTCTATCAATCCAAAAACGCTGTATCCTGATTTGACACACACTAGTAAGTATTGCTAAGATGGTCTGCTCTCTCCCTTTGGTAAACAACACTGAAATCTGTCTTATGAACAGATTGTATCAGTGATATTTGGGAAGCCAGCACAGAGCAGCTTACAAATTCTTTTATATATTCATAAGCTTGCAAAGAATTCTTTTAACTCTAAGTTTCTGTAAATTATGACACTCAAAATGATTAAGAGAATATAATTCACTAATAAATGAATTCAACAACTTGGCATCTTTGGTTATCTCTGAATTTTTTATCTATGTTATTTTACCACTCTCACAGATAGATATATTAATTTTAACTTTTAAACCTTGAATCTGAGGGCCCGGAGAGATAGCACAGCGGCATTTGCCTTGCAAGCAACCAGTCCAGGACCAAAGGTGGTTAGTTGGAATCCCGGTGTCCCATATGGTCCCCCGTGCCTGCCAGGAGCTATTTTTGAGCAGACAGCCAGAAGTATCCCCTGAGCACCTCCGGGTGTGGCCCAAAAACCAAAAAAAAAAAAAAAAAAAAAAAAAAAAAAAAAAAACCTTGAATCTGTTTTTTCTAGAGATTTTCAACTTCTCACAATATGTGTGAATTTTAAATGCAACACTTTGGTTGCTTTTGTGGGAAACAAATAGAGCAGATGAATTTTTATGAGTTGAATATATATCAATGCATTCAATGATTGCTTTCTTTAATCTTTTAATTTATTTAATTTCAAGAAAGTCATAAAACCAACTTAATTTGAAGAAGTAATTTTTTTTAGAGGAAAGGTAAAGGAGATCTAGTTTGCATTTTCAATTTAATGAACACATTCCTACTTACATATTATTCTTCCTATTTTCTTGTGAGATCTAATGCTTCTAAAACTTCCAAAAATGAGAGAATAATTGACTACTAGGAGATATTTACACATCTGCATTATCACAAAGTTAAATAAAACACCCTGAACTCTCCTCTTTTTCAGCTTTGGCACCCTGCTTCTTCCCTATTTCATCCTTTGTGTCCTTTAAAAAATTTAATCCTGTGAGAAGCTAACAAAGGGAATGAATGTAAATCAAGGACCACAGTCCTTAAATAAGGACCCTGGGGTTTCTTTATGCATACAACTAGTATTAAGCATGGTAATAAATACTCATTTATGGCATTGGCTTTAAAAATTAGACATAGAATATTGTCTTAGAGGTAGGAAGAAAATAAAAGTCAAGGATTAATGTATAGGGAAGAAATGAAGAATGTGAAGACCTGAGGTCAGATCAAGAAATGTGTTCTAAAACTTGCATCAGCAGCTCTTTGACATTTAATAGTTTATAACTACTGACTTCTGAACTTTCATGAAAAGAAAGATGTGATTCCAGTTTAAGAAAAATTTTATAACATAAACTTAAAATAAAGATTTAAAGTTCAGGAATTAGGACTGATCTTTACCTTTGGCTGACTCTGTTGTATTTTTTTATTTTTTAACTATATTTACTCAAGCACATGATTAAAAACATGATTTTAATTGGGTTTTAGTTAAGGAATACCCCTCTTTCACCAGTGCAACAATGCCCCCCAACTTCCTCCTCTCAATTTGCTGCCTGTATTCAAGGCAGGCATTCTATTTCTCTCACTCACTACCATTGCCTGACTGTTCCACATTATAGGGTACAGCCTTAGAAAACCTGGAATAAACCCAAGCATTGCAAGGCCCAAGGAGCTCTGATCCTTGGGATCTTACATTAAACTGCAAAGGCCTATGTGCAAAAATCTTCAACAAGAGCACTTAGTGGGCCTGGTGAACGTCACTTGGGAAACTGTCAAGAAATAGCAAAATATATTAAAACATCGAATAATCTGGCATGACCAAAGAGAAAGAAAGTTATAGAGTGATTTTTCTATAATTTGGAAATGAGTAGATATATACTAAGGATTTGTTTCATAAAATAATATTGCAAATAACATTAGTCAATATGCAGAATCCACCTAATGTGATCTAAGCAAAATATTTATTATATCTGCTGATCTTTTTCCTTTTGTTTGAGGTGTGCTTAAGCAAGTTCTATTACCTGTTTTGCTCTTCTGTTTGAGTTTACATTCTAAAGGATCCAATCTTTTTCTGAGTTCTTTATATTCTCCAAGGCAGTTCAGTATGCACTTTAATTTTGAAAAATGCAGCAGCTTCATGAACTTGATATTGTTTTTAGTCGGAGATATTCACCTCACAATTTGCTTTTGTAGAATGTTGTGTCCCTTTAACACATGCATTTTAAAAAAAAAGAATTAAGTACTCTGCATTGTGCTTTTGGGCTCCTAGAGTGTACTACTAGTTACTGAATAGCTGGATCATATGAGAACTTAATTTTGTGGGGGGGAGTTGAATTACACATGGATGGTCTCAGGGGTTACTCCCGGCTCTGAGCTCAGAAATCGCTCCTGGCAGGCTCAAGAAACCATATGGAGTACCGGAATTCAAGTCACAGTCTGTCCTGAATCGCTGCATGCAAGACAAAAAATGCCTTACCACTGTGCTATTTCTCCAGCTTTAATTTCTAGTTTTTTGGGGAATGTGCATAGTTTCAAAAAAGGGCTGGATCAATCTACATAACCATTAGCAGTGAATGAGAGTTCTTTTCTCCCAATATCCATGCCATACTATTTCTTGTATTTTCATGATGTGTATTAGTCACTCTGGTGTAAGAAGATATCACATTGTTGTTTGATTTTCATCTCCCTGGTAATTAATATATGGAGCACTTTTTTATGTGCCTTTTGAAGATGTGAATGTATTTCTTTTTTGAGGTGGTAAAGTGATATACATTACCCTTTCAGTAATAATACTGCAAACCACAGTGTCTAAAATGAAGAGAGGGAGAGAGGGAGAGAGAGAGAGAGAGAGAGAGAGAGAGAGAGAGAGAGAGAGAGAGAGAGAGAGAGAAGAGAGACACAGAGAGAGGAACAATGGCAGAAAAATTTCTGTCATAGAAGTAAGCAAGTAAGCAAGGGGGATGGCAGCAGGAAAATTGAAACATATGTAGTCAGAAATGTGTCCTGGTGAATGGATATGTATTGAACATTGTATGACTGAAACTGAAACACGAGCACCTTTGTTAATGTGTATCTCACAATAAATCAATCAGAAAGTATATAAAAGCACTACATCAAAATACTTCACTCTGGTTTAGGATTTTTAAATTCCAAATTTTCTAATGTTCTATATGAATTTGCTACAGCTAAAATTAGGAAGGAGCATTTATAGGATGATTGCCAATTTGACAAAAAGTGAAAAATTTTTGTTGTTATTGTTGTTTTGTTGTCAATAAGAGACTACTGCAAAAGGTAGTGTGCTGTTGCATGAGGTAGAAGCATGAAGCCATGTCTCAAACATGCAAACATACACTCACTTTGTTAAATTTATCTCTCCACCTAACACAAGCCATTTTTAGAACAGAGAGCCAGAGATAGTACAGTAGGTATGTTTTCGCTTTACATGCAGCAGACCTGGTACTAAACCTGGCATCTCATGCTTTCTCCTGATGTGAGTAAACTCTTAGCACTCCAAGGTGTGTACCCATCTCCAAAAATAATGTTTTAGAACAAGTTGGTTTCTTATTAAAATGATCAGTAAGTCATATTACCAATGCTTAAATTTTTCCTTATAGCTATGTATATTAACATAATTTGACAGTATTATTCTAAATTTTACCCCAAATAGGGGAGTAAAATGATAGTTCCCAGGTGGCAAAACTAAAATGCACTTTGCAGGTATAATAGTAGATCATAAAAATCAAACAAACAAACAAAAACAAAAAATACCTGCCTCCTTAAAGACCTTTTTTATTCATCGTCTTATCTCCAAAGTTCAAAGAATATCAATCAGCCAGTGATTTTTGCCACCTTACATGCTATCATTTGAAGCTAAAAACAACGTATTTTAGCATCTGTAAGTGGCAATCTTAGGATTTCCAGGGGATTGACATAAGCAATATCTGAAACCATTCCTTTGCAATTTAACTTAGAATTTAAAAATCATTATTTTTTATTCTCCAATTAAGGCAGATAACAAATCATAGAAAGTTGGGGCTGGAGAGGTGGCGCTAGAGGTAAGGTGTCTGCCTTGCAAGCGCTAGCCAAGGAAGGACCACAGTTCAATTCCCTGGAGTCCTATATGGTCCCCCCACCCCCAAGCCAGGGGCGATTTCTGAGTGCTTAGCCAGGAGTAACCTCTGAGCATCAAACGGGTGTGGCCCAAAACACCAAAAAATAAATCATAGAAAGCGATGCTATAGCATTGCAAAGAACTGTGTCTACCCTGGGTTGCAGATTCTAATTAAAAAAAAATGATATACTTACTGACACATATTTCTGGAAGCATGCCCCTTCCATTGAGAAGAATGATTCACTCTTGCTTGACATGTCAGGAATCATTTCTTTGTAATTATTAAATATATGAAAGGAAAAAATTAGTCCTTCTATTCTGATGTTGCCATAAGCCAAGTAAAAATACTTTTCTAAGTGCCACACAATGTTATAATCTACATAAATCAATATTGTTCTATCACTGTCTAATTTGAAAGGATCAACTGTAGAGGCTTTTTTGGTAAATGTCAAAAGAGTCAATGGGATGAAATTTTTACCTTAGATTATTTTTGCCAAATCCAACACTGACATGTCGAGTTTTCACTGACAACCCACATGGAATTAATTTATACTTTGAGATGAAATCTAAGTTATAAGGATAACCATTACTTATTGAATTTTACAATGACCCCAATATTCCAAACATGTATCAGATAAAGGTAGTCCAAATTGTTATTGCTAGTAGGGGGCAATAGATCAACTTTTCTAATTCCTTCAATTAAGCACCATCACCCCAAGAATAAATTCTGCAATTTGAATCCCAAATTCATCTTTTTATTCTGCTGATGATATTATTGCAATTTTTGTGGATTTTTTCTTTATGTTGTAAAATTTGTAAATATTTTCCTTTATTAGTTATATAAAAATGCATAGTTTGAATTCCGATATAAATAAACTTTTTCTTATTTAACTATACAAACTCAATTCAAAATGTCAGCGAACATAGTGGAAAGGAATAACTGTGTGTCAACCAACACACACAATAGCATTTTGTATATAGAAGCCATAGTAGTAGTTCAACAATTTTTATGTAAAGTAGTTCAACTACTTTTCATAATTTTATGTGATAAAAAAGTCATTGTAATACATGTGAAATCAAGAGAACTCTTTCATTTATGTTCTTTCTAAGGTAATGCTTTCAAAAAATATGATAGTTCACTAAAAGATCTAGTCATGTACTCCTTCCTTGCCTTTGTGGCAACCAAAATTTGACTAGGCCAGTTAAAAAATCACATGCAATGGTTTTGAAAAATAAATTCACAATGTAACATAAGTCAATGATTCAATATATTGGCTTGGACAGAAATCTGACTGAAGTAAAGTTTATAGGCCATCATTATTCATAATCTGGCAGTTATCTTAACACAGTATTCCTTGATTATTCATGCAAACTAATACTTAGATCCTAGTGGCTTCCTTTTCCTAATTTTCTTGTCTTTCATTGATTCTTGATATACTTTATATTCTTTCAATAACATCATTTTTAAGTTAATTCAGGCAGAATTAGTTTTCATTTTTCTCAAACAAGAACTCTGACTGATACAGGCACATAAAAAGTATCATGAGTATACTAAAGAGACTTTTATTCCATGGAAGTAATACTCAAATAATTACACCACTTTATAAAAATATATTTTGAACAATCACAGTAACTTTTTAGTTTGGAAAAATTTGTAATGATAAATAACTGCTATAATCCTGAGAATTTCTCTTCTTAATGATATAAACAACTATTTTATATATTATGAATTCTTATGAAAGAAATTCTTATGAAAGAAAACTATCATAGTAAAGCAAGGTAAGTGTACAATTATTATATATATTATGAATTGTTATCAAAACTACATTTGATTATATTGAATCAAATAACTACTTATTACTACTACTACTACTTATAAAAGCATGGTGAAAACAAATAATAAATTTAACTGATCATTTGGTGATACTGTTTACCATTATAACACATGACTTAAATAAGATAATGATTGTAGAATTAAGACCCTTGGATTGGGCTTGGATGATGGTGGATGGAGAAGGAGGGATGATGGAGGAGACTTTCTCCTCTAGCTAGACCACGAGTCGCCAACTCCCTCCAGCCATCCGGTCTGAGGTTTCAAGGTAGCAGCGAGAAAATCATCCACAGACAGGTTCCAAGAGATATCAGTTTTATTCATGCCCTAGCCACCACATGTGTGTCCTAAAATCTTAAACCTATTTAAGCATGCTCTCTTCAGCTTGCCCTGCTTCTTCCTCCAACTCTCTTGCTGAATCCCCCTCAATCCCCTCAGACCAAATCTTTTGTTACCTACCAAAGATTCCCTCCCAGAAATGGACAGTTCTTATTAGCAGGTAAAGTTACAGGAAGAATAGGGGATGGTCCAGCAAATTATATATTTTTTATAGGTTTAATGTGAATTTAGGTAAGTAAAAATTTATTATAGAGTATTTTACCAGAAGTTACATTCAGAATTCTGCACTAAATTAAAACACTTATTAAAGTATATTTCCACTTTATATAAGTATCTTTACATAAGCAATATATATAATCTTTATATAAGTAATCTTAACTTTGATAATTATGCAGGATAAATATAATAGGAAGTCAAAATTTCTAAAGTACATGGATTGCTTAGAAAGCAATTCCTAAAGTAAAATATCTGGAGTCATTAAGTAAGAAAGAAAGAGAAAACAGATTTTTCTCAGAAAAATTTATTGGAAGTGCCTTACTCAAGAGCAGAGGTTTATTTGTAAAATGTGACCACAATTGCATTTTAATGACTCTATACTGGTTCATTAGGAGAGGAAAGTTATATAAGAATATGATATATAAGAATATCATGTAGATGTAATAGTTATTTAGCTAGTGCTAGTTAATGAAATATAATACTTAACTTATACTTAGCATAATTCATGACAATTTTTAAAGCTAAAGCTTGTGTTTTATATCCCCAAATCTTCAGTAACGATTCCTTAGATTCCTACAAGAATTTTAGTTATATGTCCCATTTTAAAATGTTCAGTGCTGTTTGCTAAGAGGAATTCAAGCCTGCATTTAAGAGAAAATTGATATTGCTGCTCATTATTATACATATATGCATGCAAAATATTATATGCAGTCACAATGTTAAGCACTTAATAGGAACTATTTTGTTGAATACCCAGATAAATTGGAGTGATATACTGTGTTTTTTAATCCAAAACAATAAAAATAAGCAATATCAGAAATGGCAAATTTCTGGGAGGGATCAAACAGCTGACAAGACAGTAAATATTGATAATGCATGAAGTGAAATTCTCTGAGCATCAGAACACACAGCTACCTCATATCTGATACTTCTGTAACCCCAATAATTTTTATGGACACCATGAAATATTTTAAGCTGATATATTCAATCAGAGTTAAAAGTTTATTTCAGAAAAATAGAAAACAGCAAAGAAAACAATTGGAGTGTTTATGTGTGTTTGTGTGTGTGTATGTGTGTGTGTTTGTGTGTGTGTGTGTGTGTGTGTGTGTGAGAGAGAGAGAGAGAGAGAGAGAGAGAGTATAGTGGGAAGGGAAGGAGTAGCCAAAGGAGACCACCAGAGCTGTCTTTCTGCTCTCTTTTTTTTTTTATGGTTTCAGACTTTTTACCTTCCCTATTCCCTGTTACTTATTTCCCCAAGCAATAGTAATTCAGGTGTGATGTCTGGAGAATATTTAACCATATTTAAGCAGTCTTTTAATGCTGCTTGCCTTCTCTTTCCTATCAAATATTCTTGTGAGCTCATATTTACCATTTGCTAGGCCAAAAATAAGGTTTAAGGTGCTTTGTTAATGTACTATTTGCTCTCTGATTCTCTAACACAGTACTATCAGCCTATTCTATAGGTTTAATCAGATACCTCCTACCAATAATTTAATTTTTGACCTTTAAATCATATTCCTTCTAGTCCCTTTTCAGCCAACTGGGCCCTTCATCACTAAAGTCAAATCTAGAAACAATCACTACAGCCACTTCTTTCCTTTTTTTTTTTAATTTAACAATCTGGTACACTCCTTAATTAATCTCTTCCTCAATAGAAATGAGTCAGGAGAGGTATTGGACATTCCTTCTTCCTGTTATTTCCTGCTCAAGGACTTGAAATAATAATAGCCAACCATTCAATACATATAAACATATGAATAGACCATATCAAAATATGTTTGTCTTAATTACAAAATTCAGATTTAAAAATATAATTGAATGAGGTTCTATGATCTATGGTATTATTGATGATGATTTTCCATCTATATAAATCCAATACTACACCCATTACCAGTGTACCTATCATCTTCCTCTGAAATCCCAACAGTCTTCATTTTCAACTCACCCTCCCCAAACTAAGTTGTACAGATCAGTTCTGTTGCATTTCCTTTGGCACTTTATAGCTACATGGCTATTGATATTTTAGTGCCATATATGAGAGAGCTCTTTCTTTTTACTGACTTCTTTATGACCTCTAGTTCCCTCTATATCATGGCAAATTGCATGATTTATTCTTTCTTAGAGATTCTTTGTATTCCACTGTGTGTATATATACCACAATTCTTTGACCAATTGATTCATAATTGGACATACATAGATAATCACCTCTATCTAATTGATTCATTCATAGTTGGGCATTTGGGTTATTTTCATATCTTGGATTTTATATTAAGCAGTACAATGAAGATAAGTTTGAATATATGCTTCAGAAATGTTTTATATATTTTGGGGATAGATGCCAATATGTGATGTCATTGGGTTGTATATGAGTTCTGTCTATTTTTTGGAGACATCTTCAGATTGTTTTCCCTAGAGGCTAAACTAAAGGGCATTCTTGCCAACAGTGGTTAAGGGTTCTTTTCTTCTCTCCGCAATCCAATCACCACTGGCTGTTTCCATAAAACTCAAATTATTGAGCTTTAGAAGAGGAGTGAAAGTGAATATAAAAGCACAATAACAGTGATATAAGAATAGTAGTGGATGACTGCCAGGATCTCTTTGTCTAGACACTACAGGGAGTTCCCTGGGTCCCCAGGAAAATGGGTGTAGGCTTCTGCAAAGGAAGGAGTCTCACTCAGTTGTTGTGGTGGATCATAATTGTGTCTATTTATTGAATGATACTGGGGTGTATTTAAACATAAATTTTACTTGTGAGAGACTGTCTACATCTGCTTTCCTGCAAGGTAAAAAAATTGTACTTTCTTATTAACAACAAGCTTATTAGTACATATTGCTTGATATAAATGTTTCTTCATAACAAATAATTCACAGACCATTAGTGTGGGATACAAATCTATGGAATGATAAGTTTCAATTAAAAGACAGAGGTGAGTTGAGCTGCCCTGGTATCCAAGGGCAAACTAAGATTTCAAAGTTTTTTTTACTCCTAGACTGGACCTTGGGTGTCAATTCTGATATAAATGAAAAGATTAACATTTTTCCAGGTGTTCCTACAAAGGCCTCCTTTCATCTGAGCAAAATATCTTTTAAACAATCAACTTTACTTTGAGAATTACAAAGTTATTTTTATATTTTTCTTGATCCTGATTCTCCCAGGTAAAGTGATATTTAATCAAGGCCAAATTTGTAAGTACAAATTTTGTCATCTGGAAGTAAATGTTCAACTACATACATACTTAGCACAGCATCAGCAGGGAGATTCTTTTTAGGCCAAATATATGTTTGCAAATATTCTTTGAAACTATTACTAAGCTTGAGAAATACCACATTCACTTTTCAAGGAAGTGACCTCTCTTTGAGGTCTTTTCTCAGCCATCCACACTTGGGAGCCCAGCAGGCCTTCTGATTTTAACTTTCCTTAAATTATAGTCGCACTAGATGGCCTTAAACACTGGTGGTGTTGAGATACATAAAATTTGTAAATTAGTATCATAACTGTTAACACTATTCTAAAAGTGTTACCTAAAGTATAATTAAAATATTTACAAAATATTTTTCCAAAATGATCTCTTAATATATAATTTGTCATGAAGGGGTTATTAATAAACTATAGAAATTTTATCAAAATTATTTATAAATTTAAAAGTTTTCCTTCTTTAATATTTAGATGCTTTACATTTTATCTTAAAATTTACATTACTTTCAAAAATAAGTTTTCTTTAAAACTTCAAGCTTACTTTATTATAAAAATATATATTTATGGGAGAATATCAACACTACAAGTCAGATTGATCAACTTTAATAAATAGCAGAGATACTTGATTAATTATCAAATGAGAAGCATGAATAAGAAGTAAAGGCCAAAATAAAAGGTGGTCAGTTTCTGAAATACCTATTTCAACTCTTTATGGGATAAAATATATCTATTCCGCCAGTTTGCCTCAAATATATACTTAGCAATAACTGCAATTAAAGAAGAATTTGTTCAAATTATATTCTTTGTATCTTGATTAGGAGAATACAAATCTCAGCTAAAAGTTAACATTTTAATTTGGGGCCGGGCGGTGGCGCTGGAGGTAAGGTGCCTGCCTTGTCTGCGCTAGCCTAGGATGGACCACGGTTCAATCCCCCAGTTTCCCATATGGTCCCCCAAGCCAGGAGCGACTTCTGAGCGAATAGCCAGGAGTAACCCCTGAGCATGACTGGGTGTGGCCCAAAAACCAAAAAATTTTTTTTAGTTTTATATTATTTTACTTATATAATCTTTGCATTAATTTGGATATCCAAATGATTAATTTGCCAAATAATTCAGTCATTGAAAATTTGATTAAGGTTAATTATAAACAAGATAGAAATATACTTATGATTTTACACATTTAGAAAATAAGATACTATATATTTAACTTTAATAATTATATTATAATTATATAATTTTTGGAGTCTCTATTAGATAAAAATTCAAAGACTAAAATGACCATAGCAGCATGTTTCTAATTTTCTTTATCAACACTTACAGAATATTAAATTTTAGAATAAGTTTTGGAAAGAAATGGTTATCAGTATAATGACTAAGTTTACCCATGCTATATAATAAAAATTCAGGTTTTTCCTTTATTTAAGAAAATTTATTTAAAAAAGTCAATCACATAATTGATATAGTTGACCACTATGCATGTGTTTCCAGATTAGTGAAAGCAAAATTATTGAAAAAAATTAGAAATAAAATTAAAGAGGGGCCGTAGCTGTGGTGCAAACATCTGTCTTAAACCCTAGTTTAGGATGAACCCAGGTTCTATCCCCAGGCCTCCCATATGGTCCCCCAAGCCAGGTGTGATATCTGAGCGCATAGGCAGGAGTAATTCCTGAGAGTCACTGGATGTGGCCCCAAAAGCAATAAATAAATAAATAAATAAATAAATAAATAAATAAATAAATAAATAGAGGAAAATAAAAATGTTTAATAAAGCATAAAGAAGAAATAATACATTAGTAAGCACATTTGTGAAAATCATTGTATCTGCAATAAATTAATATGACGGATGGTTTAGCAAGCACTTGTCAACTATACATTCTTTTAAATTGGTGTGTTCCCGTAGGGATAGCATAATCACACAAATGGAACTGCCCAGAAATTCAAAGTACTATTACTGAAACTAAGACTCTTAGGGGCAAGTACTGAGTGTCAGGTCTCCTGGAAAAAGCTAGATACAGAGAGGGAGTGTACCCACTCTTGCTTCAAAACCCCAATGACATCAGCCCCAACACTTGAATACCTGAAATCTGGTGAGATGGGGGTCTCTTAAGGGATTCAGAGAGAAGTGATAAGGTGATAATGAAGAACCAACATGATTCTGAGTGATGGAGGCAGCAGAAGTGACTTTAGAGCAGGACCTTGACCCACCCGATTTTTTGACTAGTTTTCTGCTGCGTGGGCTGCTATACCCATGACCTTCCATAGCATAGTCTGTATCCCATTTGAGCAAATAGTGAGTCTATGGAGGTGGTCCTGCTGAATCATTGTGACTAGGTGTGGTTATGGTTGCCAAACTTTCTGGAAGAAGGAAGATACACACTGGCTACAAAAAACATCCTAGCGATAGCAGCCTCTAAAACAGGTATATCTGAAGCTTGATCAGATTGGTGTCTCAGAAGGGAATTCTAGAGGGAAGCAGTCAGTTTTTGACTAACAAAACAGTCTCCCTTCATTATCAAATGGCCAACTTCAAAATTAGATTACTTTAGAGGCAAAGATTATAACAGAATTAGAGCAAATATTGTATCGTATTTTAAAATAATATTTTTATTTAAGCACCATGATTACAAACATGTCTGTAGTTGGTTTTAGTTATAAAAAGTGCCCCTCTTGATCAGTGCTTCCTTCTCATCATCAATGTCCCCATTTTTATTAATTGTGTTCTAGTTGTTAGAAATACTACAGTTATTTACAAGATATTTATTCTCATATAGAAAGGAATGAACTACTTGAATTTATTCAGAAAGTTGGAGACCTGAAACTCAACACAAATGAGCCATTTCCTTCCCAATTTCCTCTACACCATAAAAATACAGTCATAGAAGAAAACCTAGTAAAATAAAAGAATTTTAATAAAAGAAGAAATCACAAGTGAGAGAAGTGTGAGTTTTAATATTTAATGAAAATTCTCTATTAGCATAATTTTAGAAAACTGAATTTCTCAGTGTTATAGATAGGAAGCTATATTTTTGGAACTTTTATAGAAAACTTTGGCTCTCTAAGAGTTGTCTTTTGTGTTATAGATCTAGCTTTGCCTAGTAATTATACGCCTAGGTGTGCATAAAACAGAAATGAATACATATGTGTAATAAAAATCAAGTTCCACTATGTTAAGAACATTACTATAAATAAAGCCTCTAGCAAAATCTATCTAAATGCTTACCAGCAAATTTATAGATGAACAACTTGCTATAATGTATCCTAGATTGTATATTATTAAAAATAAACAAATGAACTATATTAGACAATTATGGACCTCACAATTAAACTATATTGAGACAAAGAATCCAAATACAATTATATGTATTACAATAATAGAGAATTGACAAATAAAATATAAGTTAGTATAGTTAAACTACAGGAGTATAGCCAACTATGTTGCTAAAGAAATAACAATATTGCTAAATATGGCTACCTTTGAGTACTTTTGACAAACTTCAAGAAAGTATAAAAGGAACTTCTGGGATAATGGTATTTTCCTGTTAATTGATCTAGATTTGATTTATATTTGATTTATACAAGTATTTCAGATTGTGAAGATTCATTATATTTCAGAAATTGCTTTTTAAACCCCTAAGCAAAAGTGTCATTTATTGTTTTTTGTAATTGCAAACTTCAA
>PVKC010024727.1:0-16751 GCA_004027635.1 Crocidura indochinensis | reverse complement strand
CAAAATAAAAAAATATTAAAAAAAAAAACAACAATACAAAAACCGGGGCCGAGCTGTGGCACTGGAGGTAAGGTGCCTGCCTTGCCTGCACTAGCCTAGGGTAGACTGCGGTTCGATCTTCCGGTTTCCCATACGGTCCCCCAAACCAGGAGCCACTTCTGAGTGCATATTCAGGAGTAACTCCTGAGCGTCAATGGGTGTGGCCCAAAAACCAAAAAAAACAAAACAAAACAAAAAAAAAAAAACAAGAACCATTGCATGATGTTACACAGTAATTTATTTATGTTGAATTATGTGAAAATGTAATTATAGCTATGCATATCATATTTCACATAACATATTTATTTTAAAAGCCCAAATCTACTAACAATGGAAAGAACATTGACGAATGCAAAGTATGAAAGCTGAACAATGAAGAGAAAACTAAGTCTCATTCTAGTGACAACACACTAAGACATTTTAATGTGCTTCAGTAGAAAAAAAATTGCATCATGAGAGGAGAAAAAAATTCTAATCCATATATGCAAAATATTTACTAGACTTTCATTGTTTTAGATAAATTATGCAGCCTACTAAATCAATATGACAATTTAAAAACAGCATATAAATAAGAGTATTACTTGAAAGAGAAATTTTATGTATAATTTTAAGTATTTATTTCATACAAACTTGCATTATAAAATATTTCTCAATTTACTATTTTAATAAAAAAGGCAAAAAATCAAGAAGCATCAATATTATACAGAAAGCTAATACTTCATTTAAAATCTTCCATTTGGGATCCAGATCTTTTTTTTAAAACAGATATGTTGACTCTTCAAGATGTAACATGTATTAATTTGTCAAAATTATTAAAGAAAAAGAATAGTGGGGATTGGAGAGATAGCTTAACAGTGTATGCACATGTTTTGTTTTCAGAAGGTTCTGGTCAACCCCTGGCAATATATACTCTTCTGAGCATTATTGGGGACATGAACATTGAAGATGAAACCAGAAGTTGCCTCTAGAAAAAACTGGATAGCCCCCCAAAACCTAAAAACAAAATTGTTAACTCAAGAGAAAACATAAAAAGAATAGCCTATACATATAATTTGACTGGGTGAATAAAGAAACAGCTAAACTTTTCTTTAAGTTGATGTGAAGGTAATTATCAAACATAATTATTCCAAAATATTTTCAGTAAAATATATAGTTTGGGGGCTGTAGTGACCCAGGGCACTTGCCTTAAATGCAGCCAAACTGGCTTCAATTCCAGGCATTCTAAAAGGTCCCTGGAGTAATAACTAGGAGAAATTACTAGGAGTAATTCCTTAATATAAAGCCAGACCTAACCTTTGACTACTATCAGATATGGCCTTCAAACTAAATAAATTAAATAAAACATGTATAATCTATATTATTTTTCATAAGTATTTTTCAAGAAATAGTTTTCTTAAGGAAAAATAAAATTTTGTTAAAGCCACATCTCCCAGCATACATTCTCCAAGATATTTAAAAAATATTCTTAGGGACTTTATATTTTAGAGAATAATTTATAGTATGTATGATTATTTATGAAAAGTAGCACTCTGTATGTTGACTATGAAGTAATAATACATGTATTAATAATTCTGCCTCAGTTCAACTAGAATGCATGTTTTCATTAGATCATCAAACTTTACACCAGTTCCAAAGTGATTTTTTTCATTAATAAGTATGCAGTGGATATGTCTATGTATCATCATGCAGTTCATTTACTATATAATAGCTTTATTTTAAAGCGTAATTTTAATATTGCATTATAATCATGAAATAAAACAATGTTCAAGTTATTTAGGCATTTCAAGATCAAAGTGCAACAATTTCTTATCATCAACAGCTTTGTAAACTAAAAATAGCAGGTTAAAGTGAAATTGAAATCCAACATGAGCTATAAAGTATAATTCATATAAATAGGATTCATCTTTTTGAATCTGAGCAGTCCCCTAACTTCTGCCATCTCAGCAGGTCTTACTCCATACCAAAAACATTCTGCCTGCTCTCTTTCAACCCTCCAGCCTACCAGCCACTCCTCATGCCATCTATCTGTTAGCCATTACCTGATCTCTGAACTACACAGGATATAGCTTTAGCCATCACATCTCACAGTAGCCTACACTGAAACCTTCTGCTACTAATAAAGATCAGTAAGAAGGAAAAGAGTAACATTTATTCTAACCCTTCAGAGACTCTTAGTAGGTCTACCCTCAAAGATTCAACATCAGCACAGCAAACAAAATGGGGAAGATATATAGAACTCCAACAAGCTCTGTAAGTGAACATAAGACATGGGAGACTCACAGTATACCAAAAACTCATTAAACTCTCATAAAATGATTTTAGTGACAGTGTTGAAGCTGTTTAATGTGCTCAAGAAAATGATGCCACAGGCAGTCAGAAACGCACAAGAATATAGTAGGTGGTAAAAAAAATACTCAACAGAAGCTTTGAGATAAGATTTTGGAAGCTCCTAGAAAAAAACAGAATACGGAAAAGGTCAGAAAAGAAGAAAATAACTAACTGGAGCACCATGGGCTGAATCATGGAGTAATAATAGAAGATTATTATATATAATATATATAATAATAGAAGAACCACCAAAGTTTCTTAGAAATAGGAAGGTAAATTTAATGATTAACCATGAGTTTAAAGAAAATCATAGATAAACATTTTCCCAGAGCGGTCAGAGCAATAGTAAAGCAAGTTGTATGCTTGCCTTGTAAGATTAACATATTTAATATAGAATGTATCATTTTATTACTTATAGTAGTAATGTTTTAATGTATATACTTGCAAAAAATAAAAATATAGTTTGCATTTTTTGGTGTTTGGGTCACACCTGGTGGTGCACAGGGGATACTACTTGCTCTATGCTGAGAAATTCTCCTGGCAGGCTTGGGAGACTACTGGGATGCTGCTAATCAAACCTGGGTCAGCCATGTGCAAAGCAAATGCCCTACGCATTCTACTATTGCTCAAGCCCCCAAAATTATATACAGTTTTTGAAACATTATATTCAACTTACAACTGATTTATGATATTGTGGAAATTTAGTAGTTTATCTTTATTTATTGGTATATAGGTATCTCCCCTCCCCCATTCAAATAAAAAGATCTCATTATGCAGAATATACATATTTATTTGGGTTTTTATTGGGGGGGGGGACACCCAGTGATGTTCGGGGTTTACTCTTGCCTCTATATGCAGGGATCAATGGTAATATTCAGGAAACCATATAAGGTGCCAGGAATCAAACCTGGTTCATCCACGTACAAGGCAAACATCTTATTAACTGTACTATTGCTTCAGCCCTTAAATGTGAGATTAAATGACATAAGGGAACAAAAGCGTTGGAACTAGAGATTTTTCTCTACTTTTCCTCTACTTGGGTGTGGTTGGGGTTAAAGAAAGAAACTATTATGACACTGGTGGATGTAAAAGTGTGTACTTTGGGGGTAGGGTTTGCTTTGGAACAATGCAGGCATAAAATATAAAAAAATTGAATTATAATACATTATGAAAATGGTAATATTATTCAAAATTGTTCCATAGGGAAATATTTATTGATGTAATTTTACTTAAAATTAACAGATCTTGGGGTCAGAGAGGTGACGCTAGAGGTAAGGTGTCTGCCTTACAAGTGCTAGCCAAGGAAGGACCGCGGTTCGATCCCCCTGCATCCCATATGGTCTCCCCATTCAGGGGCAATTTCTGAGCGCTTAACCAGGAGTAACCCCTGAGCATCAAACGGGTGTGGCCCAAAAAAACAAAAAGAAATTAACAGATCTTGAAAATATATTTATGTATACATATATAGTGCTTTTATATCAGCACCATTATATACTAGTTTTTATTTTTATTATTTGTGGGATATTACGCCACACCAGTAGTGCTCAAGTATCAGTCCTAATTCTGTGCTCAGAAATCACTCCTAGTGTGGTTCAGAGGACCATATGCAGTACAGTGATTGAGTACAAACCTGAGTCAACTGTGTATAAGGCAAATACTTTATCTTCTGTACAATATCTTTCTGGCTTAGCAGATTTTTCTAGGAAGTAATCTCTCTATATTTCAAGGGGCTCTAGTACTGCCTATATGTCAGAGTTTGAAGTGAATAAACAGAAGTCCTATACCACAGCACTACAAAACTTTGAAAAAAAAATTAACAGTGCAATCCATCGTGCCCAGTGTAGTGTATATATGCACACACACTTGATCTGTGTGTAATTAATTTCCATGTCATTCACATTATATTCTTGGCTGAGTGTACGTATCTGCAAGTTCATGGCAATGCCTGAGCTCAGTGATGCTCACAGTACACTGGAGTGGCATTCAGCTGTAATAGAGAAGGGAGGTAGAGACAGTCAGTGGAGTACTGGGATCATGAACCAAACCCAGAGCCTGACATATATCTTACATGCATTTTAGCATTGAGTCACACTATCAGCATTTCACAGTCTTTATCTGTCTCTCATTGATAAAAATAGTGGTTAGAAAATTGAAATATTACTTCCATCTTCTGAAAGAAGTTATAGATGACCTTACAAGATTTCAGGGACAAAATATTGTGTTTTGTTGAGAAGAATACATATAGCAAGCCTTAGGAAGAATATAATACCCCAAATGTAATTCTGAGGTTATGTTTACAGCTTCCCTTTCAATTCCCAGCCCCCCTGAAGTCAAAGCAAGTTTGTTGAAATGGAGATTTATTTATGAGTGACAGTAATATCTGCCTCACCTTCTCTCTCCAGGAAAAATATGAAAGAAAATATATTTACTAGAAAAATTTTGCAAGTTTATACTGCTACCAAGAATTTAAATTTCTTTTTTTTCAATATTATATCATAATAAACCATCAATACATCTTTATTATGATATACATTAAAACAAATAACATAAAGCCCTGCCCATTTTTTATATAAGCATAGATTAGGAGAATCAATGCAGTCAGAAAAGACTGACAAATGAACAAATACAGACATTCTCTATGTATTGAAGGCCAATCTGCCTGTACTGACCCAGGGCATTGGGAGTGCTGAGGTGGAAACACAAGCATAGATTGATGAGTATGGCTTGAGGCAGCAGTTGAAAAAGCAAATGTTTCCAAGTCTGAATAAGGAGCCAGGAGACACTGCATCAGTATCTTCCCATAGTTAGTACTGCCAAATGACTGCCACTCCTCCAACCAGAAGGTACTCCAAAGGAACTGGACCAGAGCCTATTGGCAAATGCCGAAAAGAAACCAAATGTGACAGGCTTGACCATGTAAACCAGATGGCTCCGTCCACAGTGATCAATTAAAGGCCTGAAGCAGAAGGTCAGGAAGTGACTTTGTAGAGATAAATGGAGAATATTCTCCATTGAGAGCTACAAATGTTAAAAATGTTACAAGGATGGATGGAGTTTCCAAAATAGAATCTAGAGAAATTAAAATATGTAGCTGCATGAATATTGAGCATATTGTATATGCACAAAATCTTCAAATAAAGCTACCCAATACATACTAAGAAAGGTTGGTACATCATCTCCCAAGTAATTGGAAGCAAAGGTAAACAAATGGGACTACATTAAACTGAGAAGCTTCTACACTTCTAATGAAACTGTAACTAGGATAAAAAAGCTACCAATGAAATAGTAGAAACTATTCACCCAATATCCATTACTTAATATCTAAAAAATAAAGAGCACAGATAAAATTGCAAAAAAATCTTATAACTACATTAAAAAGTAGAGAATAAAGGAACTGACAATCCCTCAAAGAAGAAATACAGATGGTTGGGGCCAGAGAGATAGCATAACAGTATGGTATTTGCCTTGCATGCATCTAATTCAGATGAAGCTTATTTGAATCCCAGCAATTTATATGGTCTCGCGTACCTGCCAGGAGATATTTCTGAGTGCAGAACCAGGAGTAACTTCTGAGCATTAATAGGTGTGACCAAAAAACAAAAAAAATACATACAGATTGCCTAAAGACACATGAGAAAAATGTTCCACATTATTCATTATCAGGCATATGCAAATCAAAACAACAATGAGGTATCCACAGACTACCACACACATATCATAAAGAGCAAGAACCAGTGTTGACATGAATGTGGAATAAAGGGACTCTCATTCATTGCTGATGAGAATGCAGGCTGATCCATTTTTTTGGGAAAACAAAATGGATACTCATTAAAAACTAGAGATTAATATCTCATATAATCCAGCAATGCCACTTCTAGGAATAAACCATAGAAACACTAAAAACATAGTATAATAATTCTCTCTGCACATATATATTCATACAAGCACAATAGCCAGAATTTGAAAACAATTCAGGTTCTTGAGAACATATGAGTGACTAAAGAAACTCTACAACCAAATAATAGAAGACTATGTAGCCATTAGGAAAAATGAATTCCAAAAATTTGCTTACACATGGATGGATATGGAAATTACTGTTTAATGAAATGAGTCAGAAAAAGAAGGGTAGATATAAAATAATTTCACTCATTTGTGGGATATAAGATAATAAAATGTGGGGCCGGGCGGTAGCGCTGAAGGTTGGGTACCTGCCTTGCCTGCGCTAACTTAGGATGGACCTTCATTCGATCCCCCGGTTCCCCATATGGTCCCCTGTAACTTCTGAGCAAATAGCCAGGAGTAACCCCTGAGTGTCACGCGTGTGGCCCAAAAACCAATATATATATAATAATATATAATAAAATGCATTATGTTAATAATATTTAGAGACAATATATGAGGGTCAGGAGGACAGGCCCATGGTAGGAAGCTCACCAAAAAAGGGCCGCGAGTACAGTTAGAGAAGGGTCTACTATAATAGTTGTAACTGATCATTCTGGACAAGAAGTAGGTACTGAAAGGATATAAAGTGACATGATGGCACCCTTTTACTAACATAGTGAAAATCAGAGTGTCATAAAGTAAAAAAAGAGAAAGAAAGAGAGATGTAAAATGCTTGCCTCAGAGACAGGCAGAGGTGGGTGGTAGGAGTGAAATGGGGGATATCAATAGCAGAAAATTGCAATGGTGAAGAGTGTTGAACATTCTATGAATAAAATACAGCTATAAACAATTTTGTAGCCGCAGTGCTTAAATGTAAAAGTTTAAGAAATGTGCTTGTGTAAAACAAGTAAATGTTTTTTCAGATTAGTAAATAGTTTTATGCCACCAATTCTACTATATTGCTTTTATTATTAAAATGCATTGTCCTGTCTTATCAAGTTTTGAGAGAAAAGAATGTGGTTGTTAACACAATAAGCATTCATCTTTTCCCCATAAATTGTGCTTTCTGTAAGTTCTCTGATACTAGAATTTTACAATTTCTAATTTTCTGTACAAACAATGTGGGCTAAACAAATATGAAATAACTTGTAGGTTGCTATTGTTTGTACAAAAAAGCTACAACTACTAGTTTTCAAAACAATTAACAAAGATGGTACAAACTTTCTTATAAGAATTTTCTACTATTGAATATAAGCTCTATCTAATAATAGTGCAAAATACACCATCCATTGTGCATGGAACTGTAAAAATACTTTGCCTTCAATATTAAAGGAGTTACATAAATTTTGTTGCTTTAGATTGCTTTGTGTACTGCTAAGAAATGTTATAATGTTCTACAATCTGGGGGCTTGAGGGACAAAGTGATTGTGCATGGGTTTTGCTTTATGTTTCTTAATGGTTTTTGGCTGAAAGTTCAAAATTATGGTGTCAGCAAGGGGATTTCTTCTGAGAATTCTGTTTATGGATGATCGTCTTCCCACTGTAACTTTACCTTGTCCTCTTTTTTTACATCTTTGTCTTCAGAAAATAAATAACAAAATTAAACTGGAAAAATATAGCATGCAAATATAAAAAATAATAAAACTAAATGGCCTCTTCATTATGGTTATATGTCTGAATCTCCATAAAGTTTCTATTACAAAAACCAGTGAGGTAAAATAAATTATGAGTCAGAGATGTCTCTGACTTATCAGTGACCACAGCAAATCCTAAAATTTATGGTTTCAAAGTTTTGATGCTGTTCAATATTCAGTCTAAATTCAGAAGTCAGTTCTATCCATAATTCATTTCTTGCATTTATAAAAATACATGTATTTAGAAAAATGCATTATCACAGAACATATTCTTCAAAAAAGATTCTAAAGAAACAGCATCCACAAAAATCACATTGCTTTCTCAAATGTTTCTGATTACCTGTTATATTTCTTTGTAAATTAATCCTTATTTAATAAGAATACATCATGCAATAGTTTAATAGAATACATCATGTAATATAACATGTGTTATTACTGTACATACATGTATATGCAGTAATAATTTTCTTCTATCTTTTCTAATTATTATTAGTCTAAATATTTAACTACTAATATACATGTCATATACATGTATTATTGCAAATGATTTAAAATTTAAAAAAATCTTAAATTCATGTTTTAAATTAGAAAGTATTCAGAAAATTGGAGGAGATGGTTTAAAAAAATCAGGTTTTGGGACCAGAGGATTGGTGCAAGCCATAGGATATCTGCCTTGCATGTGCTAACCTAGGACAGACCATGGTTTTATCCTCCAACCTCCTATATGGTCCTTCAAGCCAGGGATGATTTCTGAGCAATTAGCCAGGAGTAAACCCTGAGCGTCATTGGATATGTCCCAAAATACCAAAAAAAAAAAAAACCCAAAAATACAAAAAAACATCAAGTTTTCTTTTTGTGTTACTTTAACATAGAAAACAAATACCAAATTTTTCTTTTTAAAATCAAAATCCTTTCTTTTCATATTATCAATAATTTAATTAAGTAAGGTTTAATTGGTTCTAACCTCAAAACCATCCACCTGCAAACCTATTAAATATGACAAAGGTACTATTTTTGGAATCGTTTTTCTCACTGGAATGACAATTACCATTGAAATTATAGGTTTATTTTGAAGTTTAAATACAATTCTACAAGGTAAAAATGTCTGGGCAAAGTAGATGCTTTAAAGCAGCATTTCTCAACTGGGGTCCATATGGCCCTATGCCACTGTCGATATTCCAAGATGCTACACGTGAAAATTGTCTATGTGAGAGATGACATTATGAGACCAAGTGGTAGGAAAAATGACATCAATGGAAGAAAAAAAAATTGGAAGTAAACTACAGTAAGATACAGACTGAGAAACATAATTCTAAAATATTGATAATTGTTTTCACTCCAACTTCCCATATTTCGACCTTTAGACTAAGCATAAACATAATTCACTATAGGAAATAAATATTCAGAATGGAAGTTAACCCTGGTTAAAGAAGACTGAAAACTGAAAGAAGACGTAATTAGTCTTTGCTTATTCTTTTTGTAATTTTGTTGTTACTTCCTCATTATTTTTGTTTTTGTTTTGTTTTGCTACCTTTTTCTTCTTTTTTCCCTTCCTTCTTCTATTTGGATATTTATAACACCTAGATAGACTCCTTCTACTTTTTCTCTTTTTTGTTTGCCTTTTTTTCCTTCTGATAGTACCAAAACCAGACAGTTGAATATTCATTTGGTGGAAATAAAAACTGATCAGACATGAATACCAAATCCAAAGTCAATGACAATAGAAATGATACCCAAACTACAACAAACTGTACAAAGGTCGGGAACAGTTGCACTAGCATTACTGGGTTAAAGGAGGAGATGTTGGATACATGCTGAGAACAGGGGTGGAGGGAAGAAAACACTAGTTGTGGGAATGCCCCTCATTCATTGTCACTATTTGCCCCAATTATTACTGTGAAAGAATTGCAATTCACTTCCACCACAATAAAAAAAAAAGACATGATTGTCTGTACCTAGATGAGAAATGTGATTTTTATTAAATGACCAGGGAGCTTCTCCTTACAGAAACTCATCTGTGCTTTGTGAGATATGATTCTCCTTCACTCAATTTTCATTAAGAATTTCTTAGTCCATGGGGTTAATTTATGTACCTTTTAAATATAACACAATACTGAAACTTATTTTAAGGTAAGAAAAAGAAAACTTAAACCTATTTATATTCAGAGTGGATAAATTACAGAAAATACGTTTCAGTATATACAGATCACCTTCATGAGTTCTCAAATTCTAAAACATTTTAGTCACTTTTTGAGAAGAAATGACCCAATCTTCCAGTAAATGACAAATGGCTTGCTATTAGAAATCTTCAACTATTTTACATTGATAGTTTTGAGAAATTGTATCCTTTATGTTCAACAAAATTTCAGAACAGCCTCTCATGGAAGGCACCCTAAGATAAATTCAATCCAATTCCTCATTTTACAGATGAGAAAATCCTAAAACCGCTGAAGGAGTTAAATTTATTGAGGCTATAAGGCTGGTGAAAAGAGGATTTAGATACAACTTTGGATCCTTGTTTAATTTGTAATAGAATAACCTTACATCATTTTTTCTTACTATAGCTGCATTAAATGCTTTAAAGATAATAGGGTCCCGGGAGATAGCATGGAGGTAAGGCGTTTGCCTTTCATGCAAAAGGTCATCAGTTCGAATCCCAGTGCCCCATATGGTCCCCTGTGCCTGCCAGGAGCAATTTCTGAGCATGGAGCCAGGAGTAACCCGTGAGCACTGCTGGGTGTGACCCAAAAATCAAAAAAAAAAAAAAAAGATAATAGGTCCTTACAAGGTAGTCAAGTTAGTCATTTTCTGCAGAATATTTTACTATGTAGGCATCTGTATATTACACCTTATTCTTTAAAGAAATCTGTCGAAATTTGTTGAACTTGAAACTTAGACTCAGGGCCAAATAAAAACACTGCAACATAAGTATGGCTTTTGGGTAGCACTTCAAAACAAAAAATCTCCACTATAGCAAAAGCCACACTTAAATGTATTCCTATGATTCTTTGTTCTCTTCTATAATGATTTCAATTACCTAAGTACATTAAAAAAAAGGCTGTGTGATTCCATGAGGAAACTTGTAAAAATCATTAATTTCCCTATTTGTAAAAGTCTGTTAACTTCACCTCGGGATTCAGCTGGAAAAGTAGTTTGAACTGCTAGCTGTTACAACTCATTGTCATGTTTTCTAGTCACTGAAGCAAAGCTGTCCTAAATGAAGACAAAGTAGAAACATTACGCCTGTCAAATAAAGTTACCGGGATCTGACAGGAGCTGTTATTGCCTTAGCATCAAATTTCAAAGTCTTCTATGCATGGTCTATTTCATTATAGAAATACTCTCATGGGATTCACTTTTATTTTTCCATAACAGATAAAAAGGTTTTGTTGCTGTTGTTGCTTTGCTTTACTTACCTATATAAAATGATGGAATTAACTGTCTGAATCCAAAACCTAAGACTAACAGTGATATTGTTACTGAGGTTAGATAGGATAATAAAGTAGTATAAAATTCCATGTAATGTTGTAACATATAACATAACATATATAATGTAGTATAACAGAAGTAAGAATTGTATATTTTGCTTATAAAAGATAACTCATGCACATCGAGGGAAGTCTGCTTTATGAGAGAACCCCCAAAGTAATTTTATTTGGATTGTATAAACATATTATTAGTTTTAAATATACAATCTAGAACTTTCATAAGATTTTCAAATGAGAGAGAGGACAGCAGGGATAATGCTTGCCTTGCATGTAGCATGCCCGAGTTCAATTCTCTACAGCCCATATGGTCCTCTGAGCACCACCACGAGTAATCCAAATATAGGGCCTGAAAATCTCCAGGTGTGGCCCCCCAAAATATAAAGAAAACGACACTTAAAATGTAAATTTAATTTCTTTTTTTTCATTTATAAAGTAACATGATATGGCTTTAGTAAGATATGAGTTACCAGAAAACTATTCTTTTAAAATAATTTGCAGAAATGTGTTCTAAACAAAGCAACCCACTCTGAGAGAGCCTGACCATATGGGGCAGAGAAAGTGGTTCTGGAGTAGAATGTTGCTGTTAGAATAGTCCCATGTGGGGTATGCATTACAGTGGGCCACACAGTCATAAGCATGTTTGCTGGATCTCCTTAGTATTTTACTAACTGAGTCATCTATTAGCCATAAAACAACCCCCTTTCTGTTATCCTCACAGGAGCTTTGACCAAAACAGTAGCACAGAAAGCATTAAATTAGTCCCAAAGGCAAATCCAACTTACCTAGTTGTGTTTCCAGTTCACCTATTCACAACTCAAAGCTGAACCCTGATGAAAGCTTGCAGATGTGAATCTGCAGTCTAAGAACAAGCATACAGTAACAAGTAGCAGGTCACATGACACCACTAAAGGACACTAGTAAAGCCCCAATAATAAGGAGACATTAAATGTGCACTGACCTGGGGCCTGAGGGATAGTCTGAAGGTAAGGCGTTTGCCTTTTATGCAGAAGGTCATTGGTTCTGATCCCAGCATCCCATATGGTCCCTGAGTCTGCCAGGAGCGATTTCTGAGCATGGAGCCAGGAGTAACCCCTGAGCACTGAGCACTGGCATGTGTGACCCAAAATCAAAAAAAAAAAAATTGTTACACTGACCTAACAACTGCCTGACTAAAAGCTCAGATTAGCCATCTCTAAAAATATATTGTCTGATGAGACTTACTTACACTTTGCAAACAGAAGCTGTAAATGAAAAGATTATAGGACGGAGTAAACAAAAAGAGAACAAGGCTGGCAATATTTATGTAAGCTAAACAGACTGTTTCATTACATAATAATAGTAAAAGGGTCAATTCAACAATAAGATAATCAAAAAGTTTTACACATCCCATATGGGATATCTAAAAATAGAAATCAAAACCAAAAATGAACAGTAATACAATGACAGTAGGAAAGCCTAATTCCCCACATCTAACAGTGGATAGATTACCCAGGCAGAAAATCAATAAGGAAATATTGAGATTAAGCAGAACTGTAGGCCACATGGATATAACAGATATTCAGAGCACATGCTGCATCTGAATTTTGAGTTCAATAACAAAATTCACATTTTTAGGTGGATATTTTAGGATAATATCTAAAAAGGCCAAAAAAATTGAGAAAACCTAAAATAAGAGTTTGTCTTTTTTCATGAATGAGAGAGAACTGAACTTCACTAATAAGAAGAATATGGGAAAAGTCATAATTATGTGAAAATTAAACTGCTATCTCCTGAAAATTTTAAGGGTGAAAGAAGAAATCAAAAGGTTTAAAAAAAATCTTGAGAAAACCAGAAATGAAGCATAGTATATGAAAGGCTGTAAAATATACATAGCATATACAGGCTATAGCAGATACATTTCTAAGATAAAAGTTTATCAACATAGATGACTAAAATAAGAAAAAAAGAAGTGTTATAGAGATAGTAGGAGTGTTAAAGTGTTGCTGCATGCAGTCAACCTTGGTTCTTTCCTAATGCTAAATGATCCCGGAGCACAGATCCAATAACAGCTTTGAGCACTTCTAGGTGTGACCCAACACTCCAACAGGGAAGATATTAAGGTGACAGAAAGTTAGCTTAGGGTTAAAGCACTTATTTTACATTTTATTTTACTGATCCCAAGTACTGCCAGAATGATCCCTGCACACATAAGAAGTAAAGCCTGTTTATGTAAGCATAAACATCAGCAGCATAAAGGTAAGATATTAAACAGAACACCTAACCTTGGAGATCAAATAACTAGAAACAGAACAAACTAATCCTGGTTAGTAGAAAACAAAATGACTAAAATATAAACAAAAATGAATATTCAGGGGCCTGAGTGATGGAGCTAGAGGTAAGTTGTCTGTTTTGCAAACACTGGCCTAGGACAGACCGCAGTTTGATCTGCTGGCGTCCCATATGGTCCCCCCCAAGCTAAGATTGATTTCTGAGTGTGTAGCCAGGAGTAACCGCTGAGTGTCAACAGGTGTTGCCCCCCCCAAAAAAAAAAGAATACTCAGAAAATGGAAAAAGTTAATAAAACTACTGTCAGTCTATGAAAATAAAATAATACTGCCCAACTTTTAGACCAAGCAAAAGAGAAAGGATTCAAAGAAATAAAATGATAAATTAAAAGAGAAATTTCATTTGATAGCACAGAAGTACACTAGAACAATTACAAATAAGTATATAGCCAACAGGACAAGACATAAAATTGTGGGTGAAGGTTAAATTGATAGGTACAGTAGATAAGGTGCTTACCTTGTATGTGGATAACCACAGTTCAATTTCCAACAGTGCATAATGTCCCCTGAGCATTGCCAGGAGTGACCCCTGAGCATTGGGAGAAGATTAAGTGCTAAGCATAACTGGCAAAAAACACTTATGATGATATAGAGAAAAGGAAAATATGTGCTCTATGACTAGGAGTGTAATATTGTGCAACAAGGAATTTCCTCCTGAAAATTTAAAATAAAAACTGTAGAATCCAGCAATGAAATTTTGGGGTTAGTCAAAGGGAAATGAAATATATGTGCTCCCAAGCTCACTGCAGTATGTAAATAACCTGTAGATGAGTGGATTTCATAAACATATACAAATATATCTCTATTTATTCTATAGGGTCCAATTTAACCTTCACTGAGAGGGGAGATCCTTGCCCAAGAGATGTCTCAAATGACTGATATTGCTTTGCATGTCAGAATGTCTTTGCACCAACATGGTCCTATGAACTGGCATAGTCCCCAAGCATAGAGCCAGGAGTAAACTTTCAGCACTAATAGCTATGGTTCAAAATAATAAAAGGAAGTCCTGTTTTTTTATGTTTGTTTGTTTGGTTGGTTGGTTTTTTGGGTCACACCCGGCAGTGCTCAGGGGTTACTCCTGGCTCCATGCTCAGAAATTGCTCCTGGCAGGCATGGGGGACCATATGGGGCATCGGGATTCGAACCGATGACCTTTTGCATGAAAGGCAAACGTCTTACCTCCATGCTATCTCCCGGGCCCTGGAAGTCCTGTTTTTATGTAAATATGAATGAACTTGGAAATATTAAACATATGAAACATCAGAGAAAGACAGATACTTACATATGAAATTGAAGAAAGATGAACTCAAACAGAAATTTGGAATTGGGTAGAACTGGGAGATACTGTTGGGTTACTGATCCTACCCTAATTAATATTTGTACTCCACCTAGGGTTGTGATCTGGTGATGGTATATTGGATTAGTCATTATTTGATATTCTTATCTCACTCCAGTTTGGGACCTGATTCTTGTCAATAAAAGCAGGGGTCTAAGGAAGTCAGAGTTCATTCTTCGGTCTTCTTTCACTGAGCTACTTTCCATCTTAGGAACAGAAAGGTTCGGTGGTTGCATTCCTTCCTTGAACACTGAATTTCTTGAACCCATTCTTGTACCTCTTTCTTGTATGAATTATTTTCTGTGTCGGTGTTTGCTTCCAGGCCTGCATCTCACCAGACCCTCATTTTGGAGCCATAGGCTCCACTAACAGATGCTCCAATAACAACTGACCAAGAGCTACAAGTGTCCAAGTTTAGGATCAATAGGCTCTGAGGATTGAATGCACAATATAAGCATTATGTTTTATAACATTGTTGGCATCCTAAAAATTGTCAAGAGCACAACAAAAGTAACAAAACAATTGAAATAGGAGACAGACATGTGACCTAATTTTACTATAAAGTCAATATTTTGTTTGTTTATTTGTTAGGGCTACACCCAGTGATGCTCAGGCGTTACTCCTGACTATCAGTCATGTGCCAGGCAAGCATCCTACTGCTGAGCAATCGCTCTAGCCTCTAACATCAAGATTTTTTAAATTGTGGGGTGTTTTGGGACCTTATGTGGTGAAATCACTCCTGGCTTGGGGACCATATAGGACACCGGGGATTTGTCCATCCTAAGTCAGTCGTATGCAAGGCAAACACCCTACTGCTATGCCACTGCTCCAGCTCCCTAACATCAAGATTTTTAACAGATGTCTTTATTCCATACCAATACTCAAATTTTAAAGTAGCCTTTTGAACTGACCTTTGACTTTTCAAGTAGAGAGAAGAGAGGGACATGTTTATAAAAGTATATCCCTTTTTAAGGAAAATAGTAGCTTTTGTCTCTTTCTCTCTCTCTCTGTCTCTGTCTCTCCCACTCTCTCTCTTCCTCTCTCTCTCTCTCTCTCTCTCTCACACACACACACACACACATACACACACAAGGCTCTGGGGACACACCCAAATAGCTTACTCTTGGTTTTTTTTTTTAAGGGACCACTCTTGGCACTGATATAAAAGTTATACTCAATGTCATGAAGTAGGTTTATCAGTGTGCAGTTTAACACCTTCACCTTAGTCTCTCAGTTCATAGGAAGCTTTATAGATAACTTTATTTTCAATTGCTGTCCTTCAACATAATCTTCAAAGCAGCACGGGGGCAGAAGTATTGCTTAGTTTACCAATCTTCACCACTATTAGCATTAACAAACCAGTGTAAATTGAAAGTATGTTCCTGTACTTTCTAGGTGAGGAAAGTGGGGGATTTTGCCAGTTCCTGTGACTAGTTGGTCAATCTAACATAGGAAAAGTAGAGCATCCTATGGAAAGGCTCTGATTCATCTGAATTGTGTGTGACATGCCCCCATACTTTGAACTCTTACACAACTAGGGAAGCAAAAGCAGAGAGGAACTAAAGTTACAATTACATTCAAACTTAACAGACTTCACCAAACGATTATGGTGGTATTGTATCAGTATTTTTTAAGTGACTTACAAATCCCAGACATACAAGTACCTAATTTTTGACAAAGGAGCAAGAAATCCTAAGTGGAATAGGGAAAGCCTCTTCAA
>PVKC010024726.1:0-16772 GCA_004027635.1 Crocidura indochinensis | reverse complement strand
GTTCATTGTATCCTGTAAAATATGCTAAGATGTAAAAGTAGAGAATAGTAGACAGAGCTAGGATTAAAATCATAATACACTAAATAGTTTATAAAACTTGGCATTAGTATTCTACATGCCACAACATTGAATAAATCAGAAAATATTACTTTTGGAAGTTTTTATTACAGTTGAGGTAGCACACAAGTAAATTGGGTATATTTTGAAGAAAACAAATCAGGAAAAGGAACAGAATTCTCTTGGAGATATATTGTGTTAAAATATTATAATTTAGAAATATCTAGAGGAAGCCTTGATTAAGATGTCCTTTTAACAAAGATGGGTATACTTTCAGAAACATTATGAAGATGCACTTTAATGGTTCTGTCAAGGAAAAAGTATGTGTGAAATGAGAGGAAACTAGTGAAACAGAATTTGAGATAAAGAGGTTAATATAGCTTTAGGGATGTGAAGAAGACAGAGGTTACAAAAATAATGTTATTCTGAGTGATATGGCAACGTGTTTAAAATTGAAGTAGCTCATAGAATTATTTATTTCCATTTTTAAAATGGTCTCTCAGCTTACAATGTATGAAATGATAATGCATGAATGAGAACGATGAAGACAATGGTGATACTGAGGATAGCTTAGGCCATAACTATAGGGATGTGGAAAACTCCCCATTTACATCTTCATTTATATATTTTTTGAAAGTCAAAATAAAAACTGACTATTAGAAGAGGTATGAGGTAGAATCTGCACGAAGGGGTCAAGGGTAACACTATCATGCCTAGTAAGAGGCCTCCAGTTTTACCTTTCTCCTATATTCTCTTCCACATCTCCATTTAGGGGCATGTTTGGTAATGTTTCTCTGAATTTCATCCAACAAGTATATCTGAAAGCATTGCCTTTCAGTACTTGTCCTTCCTTTCTTCTGTAAAATGGACAATATCATAAACCACAATACCTGCTAGCCTTCTCCACTCACCAAATATACACACAAAGTCTATTAGCTGACCTTGACTTTTCTTGGTTTGGTTCTTGGTTTGGTTTTTGGTTTAGGTCTTTGGTTCTAAGGTTTGTCTTAACTCTGAATCTGTTATCAATTCCTTCATCTTGAGTTTTATTCAATTGTTCCATTTTTGCTGCATCCTATATTGGGCATAAATAAATAAAACAAATAAATAAAATCAGTAATCTTCCAGTATAATATTAATATTGGGAAATTTAAAATACAATAGCTGTAAGGTGAACCTAATTAAAATCCTAAATAAATGTTTTCCTTCAACTTTCTTTTTCTCTAACCTCTTCTTATGGAAAGTAAAGACCCACTAGATAATTACCTTTGTATCTAATTTGACCTTTCCTCTACTGATATTAGGAATTGTTTTAAATAAAGAAAGGACTTCTGGGGCTGGGCGGTGGTGCTGGAGATAAGGTGCCTGCCCTAACCTAGGACAGACCACGGTTTGATTCCCCAATTCCCCATATGGTCCCCCGTGCCTGCCAGGAGCGACTTCTGAGCGAATAGCCAGGAGTAACCCCTGAGCATCACCGGGTGTGGCCCAAAAACCAAAAAAAAAGAAAAAAGAAAAAAAAAAGAAAGAAAAGAAAAGAAAAAAATAAAAAGAAAGGACTTCTGGCTTTGGGCAAGGATAGAGGGAGCACATGGCAGAGAGATGCCATGAAACAAAAAGCAGGCTGACTGAGGTAAATTTTTGTCTGGCTTAGTGTTATTTCTCGCTGCTGCCTTGCCTCATCAGACCCGTCTGATTTGAGAACTAGGATGGCATTCCAAAGTAATTAAGGAGAATACTATCTCAAAGGAAAGAAACATCTAATAAGTATCAGTGTTTCTTAAAAAAATATTATTCTACATATAACCATCCAGTGTTACCCCAAGTGTGCGAACATGGTCCAAGTCTAATCATTTCCTTTTAATCTTTGTTTTAAATATGGCCCAGCACCACCAACACTGGGAAGAATTAAAAGTAAATTTTTATGCTTTAATATAATAAAATTGAAAATAACTAATAGACATTTACATGCTACCAAAATCATTTGTAACAGAAGGCGATAAATGCACATTGTCATTGAATTCATTAACCTCCTGGGAAATGGTTGTTCTGTTGGAAATAGAAAAACATTCATTGTATTCCCCAACTTTCAAAGACCTTTTTATATCTTCTAGATAAAAATTTGATTAGAGATATGATTTGGGCTTATTATTACTGGAATTAAATAATATTTTACTGCATTGTCTTTTTATGATTCTTATACTGGAGTATTCAGATTTAGCATTAAATTGTAAGTGACTTTTCAAACAAAATGAATTAACAAAAACTTTCACTTGCAAGCATTATCTTAAATTGGAGATTAATTATCACTGGTGCTTTCTATTTCTCCTAATACCATTCTTGCTATTTTAGACTCACATGTCAAAGATAACATTATGTTCTGATTATAGAAATAACATAAATAAATGTGCAAATATGTAAAATAAATACAGTAATTTTGCATAAATATTTCAGAAGATATAATCCATTGTAAAATTATTCTAACTTGGAAAAATAGCTAAATTTTGAATTATAAGGATTCAAATTTTTTGTACAACTCTGTGATATGTATTAAATCGTTACTGGGAGAATATAAATATTTCAAAGGCATCTAGGTTGATTTGGCTTGCAATATCTTCTTGTTTGCTTTGTGGTCAACCTAGAAGTATTCATTTTTTTGCTTTGTTTTGTTTTGTCATGCTCCTGGCTATGTACTCAGAAATAGCTCATAGCAGGCTCAGGGGACCATATGGAATGCACAGATCAAACCCAGGTCAGTTTCAGGTTGGCTGCATGCAAGGAAAATGCCCTACCATAGCACTATCACTCCATCCCCAACCTAGTAGTATTGCAAACTTTTCCTTGGCTCTGTACCTACATATCACCTCTGGTGGACTCAGGGTACCACATAGGTTGCCAAGGATTGAACCTGAATCAACTGTGTGCAAGGCAATCATCTTACCCACTGTACTATTGCCCCAGTTCCATTTGATACAATATATTAATAAAAATAAATAAATAATGAATTTTATATACTTTTCCATGACTAATATGCTAGTTCAGTAATCTTGAGGTGAAAATTAAGATAGAATGAGACATCAGGGAGTGTCTTATTACTTAATTTGAAACTATACTGTAAGGCTATGGTAATCAAAATAGCTATGGTAATCAAAACAAAAAATGGTATTGGAATAGAAATAGATTCTTAATAATTGATTATATTTGAGTACCTAAAGACAAATCCCCAGTTCTAAGGTGAACTTATTTTCAACAAAATAGCTGGGCACATGAAGTGGAATATAAATAACCTTTCCAACTAATGGTGGTAAGAAAACTGAAAAATGTAAAAATATGTAATTGAATTTATAGTGCACCCTTTACACAACAAAGTGAATCAAAGACCTTGATCAGTCCAAGATCAGTAAAATATATTGAAGAAATTATAGACAGAATTCTCCAAGAATTGAATTTCAAAAGTGTTTTAATATTATTTCATTGGCAAAGGGAATAGAGCAAAAATAAACAAATGGCACCACACAAATAAAAAGTTTCTTCATGGCAACAAAAACATAGGCTAAATCTAATTTTCCTCCAACAGAGTGGGGGAAATATTTTCACTGAAATATCTGATAAATGGCTAATATTTGATATAAATTGTAATTATACATATAAAGTAATATATATTCACAAAGATTAATTAAAATCATGTTCAAAATTGTGTCAAAAATAAGAAGAGGAAATGAACACTTTCTGAGGAAGACAGGTGGTCAATAGACAAATATAAAAGTATTAATATATCCATTATTACTTATTACTAGAGAAATACAAATCAAAACAACAATGAGATGTCATCTAACATCAGTGAAAGATTTATATTAAAAAAAAAACACAGCAAAAAACCTGAGATGATGAGGATGTGGTAAATGAGGAACTTTACTGCTAGTGGAAATATTTCATCATTCAATATCTCTAGAAAACAGTTTTATAATATCTCTGAAAAGTAATAATAAAACTTTCATAGCAATTTCACAGCAATTTCACTCCTTTATAAAACCCTCCCAGACACAAAAGCATTAATTCAAAAGGACATATGAACACTATTGTTCATCACAGGACTTAACAAATTAAATAAGATATGGATCAATATAGGTGTTAATGACAAATGAGTGGCAATGAAGGTATAGTATATATAAATAGTGAGATTCAATGTAAGTGCAATGGAAGATAAAATTATGAGACTTACTGAAATTAGATGGAACTGGAGGATATCATGTTAGTGAAGTAAGTCGTAGAAAGGGCAAAAACCTATAATCTCACTTACCAGTGTCATATAGACTAATAAGACAAGGCAGTGCAAGGTTACCAAAAGGGATACCTAGCTTTCACTTGATTCTAGATTATAGAAATGAGAAAGAAATGGAAGGAAAGAAATCCTACAGAGTAAGAGAGGTGTAGGGAATAGGGCTACATATGGGTCAGAAGTCTTGAACACATCGGTGTTTTGAATTGTGGTATGTACCTAAACAGAGTCAACAGCACTGTAAGCATGAGACCCTCAACTCAAAAATGTACCTGTCAAAAATGTTTGGAATTTGGGAGGTACAATTGGATACATTTCTGGAGGGAAGTTTGTCACTGATAGTGCGTGGATGCTAGTGCACTGTACGCTTGAAACTCTACTATGAGTGACTTTTAAATTTTCTTAATAAAAAGTTATACCTAAAATATGTAAACATATTCAAAACATGTCATAGCAAACAAAAAAAATTAGACACTCTAAAGAATTAGAAGGCAGATACAATGATTCTCATATCCAAGAAGGCAGAAAACTAGGAATTGATGGTACCACAGAACAAGGCTACTGAAAAAAATCTCAGGTTACATCCCTATGTTGGGTAGTACTAACCTAGGCTTATTATGGGCATTTTGTTAGGTCAGTAATTGCCTGAAGGAATGATCTATGAGAGTATAATCACAATCATCTCCAAAAAAATATAAAGAAAAAAAAAAAGAAAACCAAAGATGGATTCTGGGCATTGTGTCATATCTTCTGTGCAAACCAGATAGTAAGTAGTTGTTTTTTTTCTTTCTTTTTTTTTTGTTTTGTTTTTGTTTTTGGGCCACACCCGGTGACGCTCAGGGGTTACTCCTGGCTATTCGCTCAGAAGTCGCTCCTGTGAGGCACGGGGGACCATATGGGGAACCGGGGGATCGAACCGCGGTCCATCCTAGGTTAGAGCAGGCACCTTATCTCCAGACCACCGCCCGGCCCCAGTTGTTTTTTTTTTTTCTAATGAAGTTAGTATTTTTATTTAAATTATTCTCAGGAAAACAGGAACAATTATTTTTAGGGTGATGCTTTTATATTCTTATTTTATTTTTTGTTGTTTGGGAGCCATGCCTGGCAGTGCTCAAGGCTTAACCCTAATTCTGTGCTCAGAAGTCACTGCTGAGTATGCTCAATTGATAATATGGGGTGTCAAGGATTGAACACAGCTGACAAATAAAAGACAAGTGCCTTATTGTAGTACTATCTCTTCAAACCCAGGGATTTATTTTTTAGATGCTTGAATTGAAAATTTTATCTTCCTCAAACAACAATTGGATTCAGTATCCACAGCTGTGCTAATAAGTGTGGTTGTCACATTTATTTATCTGCTTGTTTTGTTTTAGCATTATATATAAGCCCATTTGGACAAAGAAGTGTGTTCTTTCTTTCTCTGTGGATTTCTTTCTTCATAATAAGCTGTTTTTTTTTTACCAGTCTGGTTCATTCACCAAATAACCATATTGTGTCAAATTATTGCCTACTTTTTCCAATTTTCTCATTTTTTTGTGATTTCTTGATAGTCCATCCTAGCAGCCAATTATCCTACTAATAGCTGAACTTTAGTATCCTCTATGAAGGACATTTTATAGTAAGAGTGAATTGATATGAACTTCTTGTATCAAAAACCATAAATGAATCAATATCTCATGGTGAAACGTTAGCCTTCTTCAAGTGTGAGGAGTATGCATCAGGGTGGAAGAGTGGGAAGAAGTGGGAATATATATACATATATATATATAAATGTACATGTACTTATATAAATTGACATTGAAATTATAAAATGTTCTTAGAAAGTCAGAGAAAAGTATCAACCATGGAGGAACTTATTGAGTTCAGATATGGAAATCTATAGCCAAAAAATAGGAATAGTTATGTCTGTTGATTTCAGAATACAAACCCCAAAATATATCAGGTTGCAATATTTCTTATTAAACCACCCACATGCCTCAGTGATATTGATGTCATCTGGTCTCCCTTTTAAGCAGTCAGACTCAGTAAGTGCAGAAGTGCTCCATATCCATTTGGGACATCAAACCTAAAAACACTCCAATTTTCAGAACTCTTATTTCATAAAGACCTGGGGCTAAGAAGAGAGAACTCCTCTGTTTGCATTATTAATTTTATCAAACAGCGTTCACATACAAATTTAAGAGAGGTAAATAGTAAACTCTGTGCTACTTCAACCAAACACTTTGAGCTACTTCCCAGAACACTCAGATTATCACCATATACCCAGAATCCTTTATGATCTCCATAATTTTCCTTGTTAGGTCTAGGTTGAATGAAATAAAGTTTACTCCAGAGTTCAATACACATGGTTTTAGATTTACTATTTCAAAAGAAAGTGTTACTGAAGGACAGAAAGTGTGCATCCAGAAAGAATGTCTCCAAAGAATACATGTGGCTGTGGGGAAAAATGTTTGCGAAGGATCAAAGGAGTAAAAATCTCATCTGGGCTTCAGGGATGCTACGCAGTCAGGCAGAGAGCAAGAAGTTGAGTACAAACAAGTCCTGCTGGAATGTCAGTGTGAAAAGAAACCCTTAGCGAAGATGGGCAGGGAAAGCCTTGATGCATTTGCTAAAATAACACATTTGGAACAAACTTTTCCACTTTAATATACAGAAGACACATCTAAGTACTTTTTTTTTTTTCTGGCTTGGGGGACTATACTGGACGCCGGGGAATCCAACAGCGATCTATCCTAGACTAGCATGGGCAAGGCAGACAGACACCTTAACGCTTGCACCACTGGTCCGGCCCCACATCTAGGTACTTTAAAATAAGTGAAAACTATGTTGGGTTGTTTCCCCCCCAAAAAATGAAGTCAGTTGGTCTGAAGCAGGACTCTAAAGTCTACTAGCCATCTCGATGACTTGCTTCATTGATTTTTTACTTTATTAAAGTTATTTGTATGCTTGAAATGTGCCACTTAATAATATCACTCACTACATTTTATTACATATACAGAGCTGTACGACCATCATCACAGTTCTGTTTCTGGTCATTTTTATGACTCTCAAATAGACACTCAAAACTTACTAGGAATCACCTTGCATGCTCGAGGCTTGCTCCCATCCTTGGGCAACTTTCTCACTATAGATTCTCTATTTCTAGACGTTTTATTTAAAGGAATTCACATAACAGGCTCTCTTTCATTACTTATTTCCAATTAAATGAGAGTTTTTACAAGTTTCATTCAATTGCAGCCTGCAGTATTTTCTTATATTTTTTATAAATTTACTTATAAATTATACTGTTTATGGATATTTTCAATTAACTTAGTCATAAGTTATCAACTATTAATGAATAATATTAATTATTAATAACAATGAATAATTAATGAGTATCCTGTACAGGGCTTTTTTGTGTTGATATTCTTTTATATTTCTATTTAATATTTATCTAAAACAGCTGCATGGATTTTATAGAAATTCTAGGTTTAATATCTTGAGGGACCAAAAACTTAGTAAGCTCAGTAGCTTTAGTTAACTCTAGACTTTCTCAAACACTAATGTAGCAAACAAGTTAGGGATAAGAATTCAGGAGGGAGAGATTTGTGATGAATTTTAATAGTGAAAATTTTCTATTTTATATGGAGGTGAGGATTAGAAGAATTTGGAATATTGGATAACAATCTAGTTCTAGTTGTTCTTTGGAAAATTAATAATGCAAAAGGAAAATGAAGGCAGAATCACATATGACTTTTATTTATCTTAGATAGGAATGATCTTTTAAATTAAAGGATAAATATTACTTTAACATTAAATAGGTGGTGTTTTGAGAAAGATAAAATGGAAAAATAATAGAATTTTAGAATATTGACATAAAACAAAGTTAAAAAAGATATTAGATTTTTGATGAGAGAAGCTTCGCGAGTGTCACAAAAAAGATGAGACCTGAGTTAAACTAAAACTGAATACACATACATACATGTAGAGACAAATCATAATAATAAAAATATAAGAAAAGGGGTCAGAGCAATAGGATAGTAGGTAGGGCATTTGCATTGCACTTGGCCATGCTGAGTTCAATCCCCAGCAACCTATATAGTTCTCCAACACTACCAGGGATGATTGCTGAGCACAGAGCCAAGAGTAATCCCTGAACTCCACGGGGTGTAACCAAAACACACACGCAAAAATCAGAAAAACATTTCTATGCATATTTACCCATATGTATGCATATTTTTGTGTACATTTTATTTATGTGCATACTAAATACACCATCAAAGACTTCCCCCTTTCATTTTTTCAAATGTTTTAATCTAGATACCAAGAAACATCTATACTGGGATAAAGTTCAATGCCAGTGTTGATTCTAACACATACCTACTGATAAAGGTAAAGTGCTTAATATCCAGAAAGTTAAAAATATAGTTTATTCTCATCTCTGAGATCTACTGACCTCCGAAGTCACACATGTCTCTGAAGTATAATACAAAATTGTTTGAAATCATTAGATTCAGAGAACCTGTAGTACCTGACTTGATACCACATGAGTTAAACTTTTCAGTTCTATTTTGGCTATTTCCCATATTTTCTCAAATTTTAACTAAAATATGAAGCAACATATTTTCTAACGTCTTTGTTCTCCACCTTGCAAAAATTTCCAAGAAAGGAAATTTTATAGTCCAAGTCACTCATCAAAAAACAAAAATAGAAAAGGAAAAAAAAGTAAAAGAAAAATTCCAAAGTGTAAAATATAAACAGGCTCTATTATTTCATAGGGTAATTTTAATATAATTCAATATTCTTTTGAGCATTTCTTGGTATGGATAATAAAGGGTTTATATAATTGTTCCACCTCCCCGACTAAGGGATCAAAAATCATAACAGAGGTCTTAAAGAAAAAGAAATTTTACCAAATTTTCCATGAAATGTTTTATTGATTGAAATTTAAAAATACTTTTATGGTGCTTATATTTTGAGGAGCCAGAGCAGAGCAATGGTTCTTCATTCAAGCAGGGCAGCTGCCTTTCACCCATAGCCTCCTGAGACCAGACAAAGTGATCTCTGAGCACAGAGCTAGGATTACCCTGAGAACCTTTGAGCTTTGTGTACGATTAAAAAAATTCCAGACTGTGAAATGATGTCTGAGGAGGGAAAAAAAAAATAACATTTCTCGATATCATGAAATCCCTTAAAGCCCTATTAATTTTCGTGGATGTTCTAATTACTTTCATTTTTTCCCTTTATTTAAACAACATGGTTACAAAGTTGTTCATGATTAGATTTCAGTTTTACAATGTACAGAACCGTTCATCAGTGCACATTTCCCACCACCAATGTTTTCAGTTTTATTTCTTCCCTTCCCCCTGTATGCTTCTGGCACAAGATGCTCTGTCTGACTGGATGTCTGTCCGTCTCTGTCTCTGTCTTCTGCCTCTCTGTCTCTCTTTTTCTCTCTCATAATATCATTCCCTTGCCCTTCTTTCTCTTTTTCTTTTTTCTTTTTGGTATTTGCACTATTCTACTCGTATATTTGCATGATGGTATCTCAGATCTAATTTTAACTGACACCAATAAAAACTGACAATTTAATAAATTTCCTAATCTTGTATAAGAAGAGAATTGTTTGATCCTACTTCAGACACTAGATTTTATTGACAAGTTGACATGTTGATTGTCTTTTAGAACCTTTTTTCTTTGGTTCCACCACTGATTATAAAATCATTTTGTAATTTTCAATTAGTGAAAAACACAGAAAAGAGAAAATGTAATTACTACTGTTTAGTCTGGAAAAATAAAACTTATGGGGGCCGGAGGGGTGGTGCAAAGCAAAAGGCGTTGCCTAGGATGCTTTAAGTAAGGCGGTGCTAGCTTAGGAGGAACCACCGTTCGATCCCCCAAGCGAGGAGTAATTTATGAGCACATAGTTAAAAGTAAACTCTGAGCATCACCAGGTGTGGGCCAAAACAACAACAACAACAACAATAAATATAATAATAATGGGTTATAAACAGTATCTTTGTGGCAGACATTTTTCTTCTCTTTGTTTTTATTGTCTTTTTTTTTTTTGGTTTTTGGGTCACACCCGGCAGTGCTCAGGGGTTACTCCTGGCTCCATGCTCAGAAATTGCTCCTGGCAGGCACGGGGGACCATATGGAGCACCGGGATTCGAAGTGATGACCTTTTGCATGAAAAGCAAATGCCTTACCTCCATGCTATCTCCCGGGCCCCTGTTTTTATTGTCTTTATAGACACAATGGTTTGCAATATTGTTAATGAAGAGGTATCATGCATATATCACTTTATCTCCTTTGACTATCCAGTTCCTCCCCAGAGTGATTATTTCCAATTATCATTGTCATAAAGATCCCTTTTCTGCACTAATTGCACTCCACTGTTAATTGTGGCAAGATTCCTACCAGGAATTGTCACCTTGGTTCTTGTTTCTCTTGCCTTTGAATATTAATGCCATACTATATTTTATTTTTAATATGCCACAAATGAGTGCAATTATTCTATACCTCTCTCTGACTCATTTCAGTTAGCATAATACTTTCCATATCCTTCCGTGTATAAGCAAATCACAATTTAATTTTTCCTAACAGCTGTGTAACATTTTATTTAGTAGATTTAGCAGTTTCTTTAGCCATTCATCTGTTCTTGGATACATAATTTGTTTCCAGATTCTGGCTAGTTTGAATGTACTACAACAAACATATGAGTACAGAGGGCTTTCTGTATTGTGGCTTTGGATTCCTAGGGTCTATCTATATTTAGGAGTGATATTGCTGAGTCAGATGGAAGCTCCATTTCTAGTTTGAGGAATACCTATATTGTTTTTTCAGAAAGGCTGGGCATTTCCACCAGCAGTGAATGAAGGTACCTTTTTTTCTCCCCACATCCATGACACCAACCATATAACTTATCCCTTTTCTTGATGCTAAATGATTTTGTGAAGTGCTTCAATATAACCCATCTTTATTAAAGGCTATATAAGTACTCAAGAATACCTTAGTATTTTTATCATCTCTAACTATTTTCTATATAAGAATTTCATTAAATATTTATAAAACATTTTATGTTTTAAGATCGTATATTTATTTGGAAATTTTAGTATATGTGCTGCCAAGGCAAGTACTTACTTTGGAAATCTGTCCTCACAAATTTCTTATAAGTGTCAAAGAGTAAAATTGTAATTATTGGTGTTTAGTAGTAATTTTTTAAATATTGTTTCTCCATCATTGAAAAGTTTTTCAAACAAAAACTATTCAAGTCTCTATCATTCTTTGAAATAATAGCAGTACTAAGAAGAAAAGATGGACCCTAAGAATTTTGTACATGGTGAATATGGCTCAAAGATACTTTACAATATCAAAGCATCATTTCAAAACTGTCTCAGAGAACCAAAAATGAGAACATCAAAACAAGTCATTGTAACTTTCCACAGGTCCATAAAATGCTCGTTATTTGATATTCCTGAATTACATTGCTATCATCCAGTTTGCTTACTAAATCATACTAAAGCCATGTTTAGGCATGAAAACAAGAATATTTAACGAAATCGGTGATCAGACAAACCATCATTGTCTAGGTAGGCAAACTGGCCTGGGGTTATAAACTAGAATTGGAGTTCAGAGCACTTTTATGAGTTTTCTTGAAATCATAGAAATGATGAAACAATGAAAAGAAGAACATAAATATAAAATGTTTGATGATTACTTCACCACAGGGCACCTAATGGGAGGAGTGCATAGATGGGAATAGGGATAAACCCCAGCTGTTAGGAATCTTTGTGTGTAGTACGTTTTGTTATAGGTGCCCTACAGACATTTATTAATTTTTGATTGTTTAGTTAGCCCCATCCCCTTTCCTTCCTAGATAAGAGGTTGGTCTGGATCCTTATATTCTTTTCTGAATCATAACTTATTATCTATGACCCATCATCTTTGCCCAGTTCCCACAATGGGTCATTTAGAGATTCTGCCTCTTAATTACCTTCTTAGTATGCCCCTCCCCTTTCCACCACACAATAATGTATCCGGATAAAACATTTTCTAAAAAAGTAACAATATTAAAAGAATGCATGAAGACAAATCAGACTTGTCTTTTGCATCTAACTTATCTTACTGAGTTTACTTTTTTCAAGTTTCATACATACTGCATTTATTTAAATATAATTATTTTGATAGCTGAATAATACCCCAGTGTTCTGTATTTTACATTATATATATGTATACTCATTCATCCAAAATGGACAATAAAAACTTTAATTGTTCTCACATATTTTACTTTTGTGGATACAATCTTTTAAAACAACAAAGCATGTATTCTGTTTGAGTACTCAATTTTACTTCTTTTTTTTTAGGCAATAACAAACTTTTGACAGTTATTTGATAGGGCAGAGTCATGATCAAAGGAATGCTTTAATCTGCAAATTATATGCACAATGAATGGAAAAGCAAAAGAATAAAGAAAGGAAGAATAATTACAAAGTCATTGCAATAATTTAGGCCTGAAATAATAGGGCTTAAATTTACATAACAGTGAAAATGAAAAAAGCAGTAAAGGAAGATAATTCCTTCAAACTTATTCATTTTGCTCCCTTCACACTTATAGTACTTTTATTTCTCTTTCATTTTTTGGGTCTTGGCTTTTTATTTTTCCCAGAATTATTGTTCTGCTGCTTGACAATCTGGATTATGTCGCCTATCACTTTCTTGGAGCACCCTGAATATTTTTTCACTACAAAATTCACAAATAAAACTAAACTTTATTATGAAGTTATAATGTTAGTTGCCATCTCGTTATAGCTATTACCTCATATTTTCTCAAAATAATCCTATGAAGTGGGCATTAGTGTTATTCGCTATTTCTCAGTTGAGGTAATGAACTCAGAGAGGTAATGAACCATGGAATTGGAAAAAACTGTTTTCGCCTCCCAGATATACCACCTCACAAATGAGACCTATGGAGATTAAACACTTATACCATGACCTCACAAACTGGTAAGAGTCAAGAAAATAACTTCATCAGTTTAATTGTGGATTCTATACTCATGTGAGTAATCTTAATATTAAACGCTTTTACTTCTTTAAGATTTAAATACAGCTATGGAGCTGCAATACCATAGGGTAATACAGTTCTAACTTTTTAAATTGAGTAACTTGTTTACAAAAATATAAATGAGTTAAACATCACTACACATAACCCTGATTTTTATGTCAGCATTCCTTTGTTACTATTCATAGAGTCCTTTCCATATTTTTCTCTCAGTTCCATAAATTATTCTTATTTCATATCATTGATCTCCTGATAATTAAATGTATTTTATTATCATGACCATTGACAGAGGTAAAATTTAAATCGCAAGAGAGGGCATTTGCCTAAGCATCTTAAATAAATAGTCAAGGCTTTGAATTAGGTTTGTCTGAATCTTACACTAAACTGATTGCTGATACTTAGTTAGATTTGATGGGTTCCTTTTCAGGTTAAATTATAATCATCACTTTTAATGTTCTACAAAGTATTCTTAAGTTTTAATTAAATTGTGTAAAGAATATGGAATAAAGAGTGATGCTCTGAGTTCATGTTAGAACCAAGTTGTGTAGCTGGTCATTTTTACCCCATATGCACCAATAGTACCATGTGGCATTGTTCCTTTTTGCATAGGCACATTGAAATGGGGGAAGTCTTACATATACAAACAGGTTCTTATCAAGTAGAGATAGGAACACATAAATTTTACATTTCACTGGGGCCTTACACTCTGAACACTTGGCCATTCACCCTGAACCTTGGATCCCATCTTTGGAACCAGCAGTTTTCTGCACCAGCACCAGGAATCACACTTCTTTTTTTTTTTGTTTTTGTTTTTTGTTTTTTTGGGTTTTTTTGGGCTACACCCAGTGACGCTCAGGGGTTACTCCTGGCTATGCGCTCAGAAGTCGCTCCTGGGAGGCACGGGGGACCATATGGGAACCGGGGGATCGAACCGTGGTCCGTCCTAGGCAAGGCAGCAGGCACCTTACCTCCTGCGCCACCTCCCGGCTCCCAGGAATCACACTTCTATTGGAGAAAACCCTAATGCTCCAGAGCAGGTTTATATGACACTCTGATGACTTGGTAACAGCAGCAACTTACTTTCTGGGCAGAAATTTATCCTTTCTGGGGCCGGGCGGTGGCGCTGTAGGTAAGGTGCCTGCCTTGCCTGCGCTAGTCTAGGAACGGACGGACCGCGGTTCGATCCCCCGGTTCCCATATGGTCCCCAAAGACAGGAAAGACTTCTGAGCGTATAGTCAGGAGTAACCCCTGAGCGTCACTGGGTGTGGCCCAAAAACCAAAAAAAAAGAAAAAGAAAAAAAAAGAAAAATGAAATTTATCCTTTCTATTTTCCCCCAGAGTTTGTTGTGCCTATGCAAACAAATAGACAAACAAAAAAAACCAACAAAACATATAACCTGCTACTCAAACACCATTTTCTGTAATATCTTTTCATTTAAATCTGGGTTTTACCACCTTTTTCATAGAATGTTGGGTCAGTGATTATTTTATCACATATTCTTGCATTTTTCTATAAAACTAAGAGGAAAGAAATGAAAAGGGCTGGGGACATGGGACAAGTAGTATCAGATGCATTGGCATGAAAATAAATTAGGACAGAACTAAATATCCAAATCAAAATCAATATAATTGAATCAAGTGACCTAAACTTTAACAATCTAAATGCAAAGAGGCCTGTTATACTGGCAGAGCAGAGAGCAAAGGGTGATGGGAGATGATGCACTCTGGGTTTTTGGTGGAGGTAGGTTGACCTGGTGGTTTCAATACAATACTGACTCATTGTATATCTAAAATTAAACTATGAAGGACTCTGTAGATTACAATTGTTTCAATAAAATAAAATTAAAAAAAGAGAGAGAAAAAGTTAAATTAGCTATACCGTAGAAACCATTTTAAAATATGGAGAAACATTTCCCATCTTCAATTAGTAGATCTGCCTAAAGTTTCAATGGCAAATATACATTACTGAAGTTTGCTCATTTTATGTATAAAAATAAGAGACTTAGTTAAGTATTTAAAGATATGTTCTGCGATGAGTGGGGTTTTATTAAAAAGTTCTCTTTCTCTTTGAAAGTGATTTGTTATTTTTCTCTTTAAAAATTCTTAAATTGCTCTTATTGTCCTTAAGGAGTTGAAGAATTAAAAGCAGATAAAAAATGTGAATGCCATTCTAACAGGTCATCATATAAATTAAGGCATTATCAACCCATCACCATAATAGCAACTACTAGCTAATGAAAAAAAACTGAGAAAATTAGCTGTGAGAAAAATATTAGAGTCAAGTAGATCTTCATTTAAAAGAATAACTAAAAAACAGTTTTTAGGAGAGAAATAAAAGGCTGTTGGAACAAAAATAATGAGAATTTATTATGACGAGAGCATGACTAATCTCAGCAAATTAAATAAAAGAAGCAAGATGGGCTATTGTTTATGTTGCATAAAAGTTCTTCCAAAAAGAATAATGATGACTGGATGGAGATGTTTGCTAAAAAGAGTCTGAAATTACAGATAGAGAAAGCAATACAGAGTTTGTGGAAATGTGGATGAAACTTGCAGATATGATGTTAAATGAAGCAAGCCAGAAGAAGGAAAAATATAGGATAAAATCACTTTATTGTGGTCTTTAGAATGCATGAGGGAATGTGATGATTTAATATGGGAATGCCTGGCCCTAGATTATCCTTGGACTTTGAATATAGTACAGGTAAGGACAAAAATAGAGTGGAGGGAGAGAAATACATATGGGTATAAGCAGGGGGCAGGTGTCAAGATAATTTAGGTATATATTAATGATGTTAAGGAAAAACAGAACTAAATTTCTAACCCACAGAATCAATAATACTGAAATCATGAGAACGAAATCTTAACAATCAAACTTTAAAAGTTATCTTTCAAGATAGCAGGCTGTGTGGGGAGGTATGGGAAGAAATATGGGAACATTAGGGAGAGAGGTTAATACTGGTGATGGGATTGGTGCTGGAACATTGTATGTCTAAATTCAACTATGAATAACTTTGTCTATATTGGTGTAATGATAATTTTTTAAAAGAATGCAGAACATATTTCTACATTGTAACTCCATTGAAGAAAAAAATACACAATTTGTGAATTTGAAAACAATCATACCTGGGAGGATATTACTATGATTGGATCCTCAAACCATGCAGCCTGAAAACAGCACCTAGCTATTTTGATGGCAGAGAATAGGATCATTGACTGCTGAGGAAAGAGAAGAGGGAAAATTCTGCAAACATGTTCTCCATGTCAGATGAACTTTAAAAATGAGACTTGTTATTAATCGAAAGATTATGACCACTTAGTAATTGAAAGACTAATAAAATTATCTGATTAGAAATATACCAACTGCCAACTATAAAGTTTTGTAAGGCTAGCTA
>PVKC010024725.1:0-16778 GCA_004027635.1 Crocidura indochinensis | reverse complement strand
CTCCCAGCACTCCCCAGAACAGGAAGAAGGGCTGCAGTATGGGGCCACCCAAAACCCCATACCTGGCAAAAGCTGGTCTCCTAAATCCAAGAGGAAGCTGGAAGCCAGATGTCTACCTGTTCTCCTCCCGATACATCTCCCCCCTGGAGTGCGGAGGGAGAGGGGAAGTCTGGGGCCCACTAAGGGTCCACCTGAACCCACTTCTGGCCGTCTGAGCTGGCACCCAGGAAAGGCCTGGAGTCAGGGGAACAACACAAGGACAACTGGGGCCTGCCTAGCCTCCCAGAACTCCCCAGACTAGGGAGATAGGCTCCGGTATGGGGCCACCCCAAACCCTATACCTGGCAAGAGCTGGTCTCCAGAATCCAAGAGGAAACTGGAAGCCAGATGACTGCCCATCCTCCTCCCGATGCATCTCCCCCCTAGAGTGCGGAGGGAGAGGGGAAGCCTGGGACCCACTAAGGGTCCACCTGAACCCACTTCTGGCCATCTGACCTGGCACCCAGGAAAGGCCTGGAGTCAGGGGAACAACACGAGGATGACTGGGGGCCTGCCCAGCCTTCCAGCACTCCCCAGACTAGGGGGAAAGGCTCCGGTATGGGGCTTCCCCAAACCCTATACCTGGCAAGAGCTGGTTTCCTGAATCCAAGAGGAAACTGGAAGCCAGATGTCTGCCCACCCTCCCCCCCATGCATCTCCCCCCGGATTGCGGTGGGAGAGGGGAAACCTGAGGCATAAGAGGGGCTATTTTGATTTCTGTAAATATAGACAATTACTGCAAATTACTCCATTGGCAAAGCTTTTAGGTTGTTTCTTACAAAGTGCTGGAATGGAATTCAAGGGTTATAAGGTGAGTGCGGCGGCCGCGGAGCGTTGGACGGGTACATCTTACCGAGGGTGGGTCTCAGAGCGTTTGCAGTCTTAGATGTTTGTTGGCCAGGTCAGCAGAGAAGAAGCAGAAAGGACTCTTATTAATCTCTTGTATGATCTTTTTGCTTCTATTTCAATCAAATCTACCTTAATTATTTGTTTGAGCATTTCAGCAACTATTAATGGCTCTGTGCTTAGGTAATATATTGGCAGATTTTAGAGAAACATGCAAAGCCAGTGATTGAACCCAGGCCCACATGTAATGTGTATTCTTAGCCTGCTGAGCTCTCTTTCTTGCCCCACCAAGCCTGATTTTTATTACTTCATTATGTTCACTCTTCGCTCTGCTTGTTCATCTTTCTCTACTTCAACTATTACATTATAATTTTTATGAGAGTTATTTTGTTTGTTGATATATTTATTTTGTTCATTTGTATGCTGATGAACTCCTAAATACTGCTAATTTCTATCCACAAGACCTGATAGCTTATTTCTTTGTTGACATTTTTTCCATTTTTTTTATTAATTTCTCCTTGACATAAATGTCATTCTAAAACAAGTCTCCATATGTTTGATTTTTTCTTTTTATTTTCTGTGCTATAGTCTAGTCTTAAAATAAACTAGATTATGATTTCAATTGTGATTGGAATGGTATTTGATTTTTAATAATCCTGTAATTGCATGAAATGTTGAATATTATTTAAATATTCATGTACATATTAACACTTCTGCTTTCCTATGAATCTTCTATCTTATTTTTGATAATGTTCCAAGTGCACTTAATACAATCAAGGGTGTCATAGTGAAAAATGCATAGATGAAGAGCTACAGTAGGGGCTAGAAGACCAACTAGTAGGTGAACTGGGGATGGGAACAGAAAGGAAACAAGAATTCAAAGAAGACCCTGGTTGAAAAACATTTGAGAAAAACTAGATGAAATTAATAGATTTTATTAGTTTGAAAAAAGCCTTTATTTTATCATCATATTTAAATGATACATTAAATAAATAAAGCATTCATGGCTGATAGTATAATTTAATAGTGTGAATGTTAATTTTTTCTCCCCTGGTCTATAAGATTTCTTAAAAATTCTATTAAATGATTGATGGAAGTACCTTTGTAATTTTTCTTTTCCCTAGAAGCATGCAATATTTTTTCTACATCATTGATTTAAAAAATTTGTAGGGGTATAGGTGATTTTGGGGTTAAAACTTTATAGTATTCTTGTGGATGGAGAGAGTGCAGCAGGTAAGGAACTGGACTTGCACATAAATGACTAACCTAAAGTTGATCTCTAGTACCATATATGATCCCCTGAGGTTCGCCAGGAGTGATTCTGAGTGCAGAATCAGGTGTAAGTCCTGAGCAGTGTCTCTTACAGGCACCCAACAGAAAAAGGGAAAATATGGGAGTATTCTCTTTTTTCTCTGGCTATCTACATTTACTATTTTTCTTAGGATTGAGCAATTCGGTCTTTATTTTATTTACTATATTTATGTTTTAATTCCAGGCCCAGTGGTGCTCAGTGCTTCTTCCTGTTGGTGCTCAGAGGATTATGTGGTATTTGGGATAGAGATGGGGTCAAGCACATTCAAGTCAAGCATTTAAATCCCGATACTTTGGGCTAAGTTTTAATTACTTTTTGTTGTTGGTGTTAAATGCTGAAACTAAATTTATTAGAGAAAAGTATATTATTGAAAAATTTAATTACATTGAAAAAAGAAAGTATATAATTTTTATTTATTTAAAGAAAATACATTTCTTTCAGGATGACAGACCTGTGCTCCCTTCTCTTATTCTTTACTCTCTGACACTGATAATTGGAATACTTATCTTTCTGAGTTATATTTATCAAAGCTAGCTTGCTTCTTCTATTCAAAGTTTTGTTATTCTCTTTCATGAGTCATTGCTGTGATCTTTAAATCTTTAATTCCTCATATGCTATGTCCTATGAGATATGCTTTTCATATTAAATTCAATTTTATTTAATTTCTTTTTATTTACTCAGCATCTGTTAAACATTTTTTTTTTGTTCTGGGGCCATATCTGATTGCTTAGGGGTACTCTGAGCTCTGTGCTTGATAACCAGATGGTGCTGGGATCAAAGTTGGGGTCCTGCATGCAAAGTAACACTCCAGCCCTCTTTGACATCTCCTTACCTCCTGTTTCACATGTTTAATGCCTTTATTCTCTTTGATGAAGAAAGTTTCTGTTTTTCTAACTTTAAAAAAAATATCTTAGACTTGCTTCTCTATTTGAGATTCTTAGTTTGCTAAGTTCTCTTATCACCATAAGATATGATATTATGATATTGCTCATCTCTTACTTCTTTTTAACTTCTGTGTCTTTTTAACTTTGCCTTTTTGTCTGTCTTGAGAAATTTCATCTCATTTTATAGTGGCTGCCTTTAGAATTTTTTTTTTCTGCTTATACATCTAGGTTAGCTTCTATTACTTTCCTACAGGTGGTGCTGTAGCTTTAGTGTTTAAATTCTTTGTTTTTAATGACCATGATAGTGAGGGAAAGATCTATTGCAATGAGAAAATTAAAAAAAACAGAAAAAAACACCCACAATAACAGCAACTTTACTGTTCCACATTTCAGGTTAAAAAAAAAAAAAACAGCAACAACACAGTATATTGTTTAAGGTGCTGGCCTTGCAAGAAGCCCCTTTCTGGTTCCCTGTATCACATCTAGCAGCAGTGACTTTTCAGCAGAGCCAGGAGAAATTCCTTAGTACCACCTTCTGTGCTTCTCCTGCAAATGCCTCCAAATGCCTCCCCCAATTAAATAACACCTGCAATTCACAATGAGAGGGAGGTTGGATAAATATTCCAGAGGGAAAGCTTCCTTTATCCCTTTCTCTTTTTAAAATAGAACACACACGTGTTTTATTAGATGGATATAACCATCACCATGAATCAATTTTTGGCATTTCCTGAGTAAAGACTCAGAATTTCCTGCCAAGAAACTAGTATCAAGCAGACAAAGCCATAAAGAATCAAACTTTAGGTTTTAGGATACACAGGTAATTACTAAGAAGTCATGCATAAGTAATACTGTATTACAGGCTGTATCCTGTTATAAATTCTTCATAATTATACAATTTTGCACTTTGTTTTAAAATCCTGTCTTTTTAAAATTAAAATTATTATAATACATTCCTTGAACTACTAATTATAGAGTGATGTATAGTAACTTCCCATAACCAAAAGAAAAATGGTTATGCCTTAGATTATAACAATGCAAACAGTTTAGGTTAGAAAAAAACATGCAAAACCAAATTTATTTAATTTTAATAGTATTTAATCTGAAGACTCTTTACAATGCTATACTTTCCTTTTTTTCAGTTATGTTCACTTAAAATCTAAATATTATATGCCTGAAGGAATTATTCATGTGAGGCATGTGTCTATAAAATAATTCTGTTGAGATAGACTTCAAAAGACATTAGAATAAAAGAGTAGAATAAATATCTTTCATCTGTCAGTTGTCAATTCAAATGTATATAGAGTTCCTGAGCTAACCTAGGACTGACCGCGGTTCGATCCCCCGGTTCCCCATATGGTCCCCTGTGCCTGCCAGGAGCGACTTCTGAGCGAATAGCCAGGAGTAACCCCTGGCGTCACTGGGTGTGGCCCAACCCCCCCCCCCCAAAATCAAATGTATATAGAAAATGCTACTTTGAATTTCACATTTCTAAAATAAAACTTCTCTATCTTGAGCCCCTCAAAGGATGGCCTCTGTTTCTAAGACAACTCCCATTACCTATTCTTCCCAATGATTTGCTTTAGAGCTTCACATCTCAGCGTCTGTACTATTCTCATACAAGTGCTATATAGATGTATTTGTAATTAAGGCAATCCAGGCTATGATAAATCCAGTGTATGATATGTAGCTGAAGTTTTCTTCAATAAGTAGTTAAGTTATAATAATATTTCAATTAGAGAGCTTTGCCTGCTAGTTCCTCATCCACTGATTTTGCTGGATTGTTCTTATATATATTCAAGTTATATACTCAAGTCCTGCTTTATCTCATGTCTTAGTTCTGACAACTGGCCCTCCTTTTGTTACAGTTACATAATATTTACATCATATGCATGTAAATGTAATTGTATTATGTTTCATGTAAATATTTTTCCAAACCAGTCAGAAAAGAATCCAAAAGTAAGATGAAATTTTTCTTCTGAGCACATAACAATTTGAGAATAGGAGTAGTTTTATGTGTCTGTGTGTCTGTGTGTATCCAACACTATTCAGCATTATTTAAAGAATAATTATTTAAAGATGTATTTGAAAAGGATAAAGTAATTTAACTAAGGAGTTTAAAGAGTAGTAATGAACACATTAAAGAGATGTGCTAACATGGAAATAAATTAACACAATGGTAAGCTCTTATGAGTCATGTTTCCCCCCCCCCTTCTATTTTTTTTATTAAGAGTCATGCTCTTGACATAAGACTATTTGGGGCAGGAGAAATAGTTTTAATGGTTGTTTAGCATATGCACTTATAAAGCTTAATGTTAGAGTCTAAAAGAAATCTTACAGATGGGTTATTTCAATTTAAATTTTTTTGAGGCAATGTTTGACAGGATTCCACTGGAGGGCAGTATATTGTAAGAGTTATGACTGGTTACCTAGAACACTGATTTGTTTCAGAACATAAACTGATGGTACTGCAGGGTAATTCTAAAAAAAAAAAAAAAATGACTTATTGTCTGTTTTAAGGCTTTGAAAAATTTCCCACATTTAGAACTGGAAAGTTCTGTGCATTTTCACTTGGTACTGTGCAACACATTGGGCATGAAGAATGGTGGGATTGATTATATGTTAAATGTCTTTTCATCTTACTGATTAAACGTATAAATTAAAGTTGCTACAGTCACTAAACAGTGATAAATTTCAATATGGCTAGATTGAATTTAACTCAGTTTCCCTATGGAAAGAAAGCAGGTTTCCAGAGGCAGCTGCCTTTAATTGAAGTTAGATCATATTTTTTCACATGCATTGGTCCTGACACTGACTGCAATATTCTGGATTAAAGCTGTTCCCTGAGTCGCATACAATTTCTCAATAAAGTTTCTGGTTTGATTTATGGGCACGAATGACACACCTGTAAAAATAATTTATATTTTAACTTGTTTATTCAACTGTGGAAATATATTTGATTAAGAAGTGCTATCTGTGCTTGTATTAATACATTACTTTTTCACCTGTACCTTCTCCTTTCCTCTATTCACATATGCATTCAGGCATTTATCCTTAAACTTATTCAATTTTTTTGTTCCTTTACAATAGATATGCCCTGTAAGCTGAAATATGAGGATGATATTTTAGTTCAGAATATGGAATGGGAAAGGAAGATCCTCAGAATAGCAGTCCTTGATACATAAGAGAAATATATATATATACATATATATATACATACATACATACATACATACATATATATAATGAATGACACAATATTGACTTCAATGTGTCTTCATGAATTCAATGTCTACAGTTAGGGAAAACAAAAGCAAAAATAAATTAACAGAATTAACTACATCAAAATAAAAACTTCTGCACAGTAAGAGAAACTATTATTTAAACAAAAAAACACATCAGAAACATATGTGTAACAAACCCCTACAAGTAATTCACTCATAAGGCAAACCTCCTACCCCTATTCTGAGCATTGTTGAATGTGATCCATCTCTCTTGTTTTAAAATCAGAGCTTGATGAGCTTTAGTTATACTTCAAATAATAATCATGATCATATAAATAATTCTTTGAACAAATCACCTGTTACAAGCTTTTATTGTAAACTCCCTATAAAATAAATGCTATTTTCCTCTTCTTATTCTTCCTCACCATCTCTTTTTACAGATGAGTACATTGAGACATGGAAAGATCAGATCCTTTGCCCAAGGGTTTGAAAGTTCCTCCAGATTTATCTTTTTGAGTAACTAACTACCTTACACATCTACTCAAGTGAAGGGATTCCAACTAAAGCTAAAGTCAGTTCAGAAAATAGTTTAAAGATGAGTTAACTCTACTTAACCATATGGAACATATTATTTTTTATAAAATAAAGTTAAGGAAATAGTTGTTTAGTGTGTTCCAACACAGGAAATATTCAGAAGCAAATGCCTCAAAGAAGATGAAGAGAACTTCTGAATTTTATAAAGAAAGAGAATCATTAAAATCAGTGTCTACTATAATCTACTAGAATAATAAAATTATTATTTGTATTGTATTATTTGTATTGTATATTGTGTCTACTTGAATAATAAGATTCCTTTGCTGTTAGTTGATTGACAATTTATTTATGGCTAAAGGGTCACAAAATGGTATAAAAATTTTGATCCAACTGTAACTTTCCAGAAACACAAAATTGATATGAATATCATTCATCGTTAGTATTCAAGACAATGAAGGTATTTCCTTAACAAGTATGAGTTAATCATAAACTTTCCTACTGGGAAAAAAGTACTAGGTTTGAGGACAGAGTCTTGAGAGGGCTTTTGTTAGCATTGTTGCTGCAAAATTTGGTTAAACCACTTGTCACGCAGATTATGGGAAACGTTTTATAAAATGTAGGATCAGGAATAAAAAAAAAATATTAAGTGAAAAAGAAAAAATATTAAGTGAAAAAGAAATGATTAGTATTAAATATTGTGATCAAATAAAGAGTTGTGGTCAAAATAGCCAAGATTTGTAAATAACCAAGTGTGTTTAGGTGCCAGAAGTCAATTCCAAGGTGAAGGGGGAAGCGTGTCTGCAACATCACCATTGTAGGAAATAATCCAAGCCATATTGGAGAGATGAAACATGAGTCTGGGGACCTTTGCACAAGTGGAGAGAGAGTGGTAGAGATCCACCCAAACTGTAGTCTTTATTGGGAAGAGTAGGACTACCTCAATGGGTGGAGAAAAGATTGGGTTAGAGAATCTATCCAGAGGTTCTTCTTGCTCAAGGGGGATTTAAATATATAAAGAGAAAGCTTTAGCAGTTAAGGGAAATAAAGTCTGATAAGCCATATTGATTTAGGGAAAGACTTAATTTACTAACACAAGTGCCCAAGAATAGGTGACTAGCTAAGCAAAATGTGATGTATGATAGGAAACTAGTCACAAATAGTGGGAGAGTGCAATTGGGGCAGAGAAGGAATCACAAATAACAATGATTATTGGAAATGAACACAAGAACTGGGTGCTGAAAGGAGATAAAATTAAAAGCATGATTTCCCTTCAGTAATATTATTGCAAACCACTGTATCTATAAAAAAGGAAGAGAAAATAGAAAAGTTTGTCACAGAGGTAAGCAGGGGAGGGTGTTAAGGAAACTGGGGACATTGGTACCAGGAAATATGCACTGCTGATATGTACTGTTGTACATTGTATGACTGAAACTCAATTATGATCAACTTTGTAATTATAAATATTGTTACCTAAAAAATAAAAACGTGATGTGTAAGCATACTCACTGAAATGCTACTTGGCTAATGAAATCATGTATTTCACGGCATGTGGATGGAGTTAGAGTATAAAGCTCAGTGAAATCAATCAGACAAAGAGGGACAAATACAGAATAAAATAAAGTAAAACAAAATAAAATACAAAATAAAATTTCTCATATTTTAGTTATAAAGAAACAGAGTAGGGGAGTTACATATGATCAAAGTCAAAGTCAATGGAACTGGAAAATTGGCCTATAACACTGTGCTTAACTGGTGGGTGGGATCTACAATGTAAGAAAAGTCTCTGGGATTGGTGGATAAAAGTTAGCACCAGTGGTCTTGGAACTTTGAAATAATGTATGCATGAAACTATCATTAACAGTGTGATAAATCCTGTTACCTTAAAATTTTTTTTAAATATCATTAAAATAGATAAAAGTTGGGGCTGGAGAGATAGCATGAAGATAAGGTGTTTGCCTTGCATGCAGAAGGTCGGTGATTCAAATCCTGGCATCCCATGTGGTTCCCTGAGCCAGGAGCGATTTCTGAGCATAGAGACAGGAGTAACCCCTGAGTGCTGCCGGATGTGACCCCCCCAAAAAAACCAAAAAACAAATAACAAAAAAGAAAAGATAAAAGTGAAATAAAATAAAGAGCCTGAATAACCAGATCAATGAATCCAAAATGATGGGAAGTATTATTGGAATGCAGAACCACTTGAGTTTTTTTGGAATTTGGAGCTAGAAAGCTAGTGTTATTGAAGACATTGTTTAAGTCACAGTAACCTCACTGACAGGTACATATATGATCTGAACATTTTACAGACCTGTATTAATGGCCTAGACAAGATTTTCTCTTATTGTCCAGAAGGAAATCATGCCTATGCATAGTTTTAGAAAGACACATATTGAGATTTATTTTAATTCTTTGTTTTTTCAGCTTATCTGGAAGTGAGGTGGGGCAGGTGATATTTAGGAAATTTAGGGTTTGATCAGAATCCGGAAATATTATAGTTAGATTATACAGAAAATAAATGAGAGCTAACTTCTTCTCAGAGTTGGCTAACAAGCCAAGAAGAAAAGATTCATTGTAATGAAGAGATAAAGTTCTATTTTTGAGGTAGCATAATGCTTAATATAAAATCTCTCCTGAAACATCACAAATAAATTCGTTGTGGGAGGCAAAATAAAGGCCTCCCCAAAATATTCACTTTCAAATTCCTGGGATCAGTGATGCTCATTAATGGTAGATCTGGTTGATCCTTAGAGAATTAAAGAAACCAATCACCGGACCTTAAAATAATTTAAGATTATTTTGGGTTACATTATGGTTTTAATGTAATGACAATGATAATTTTTTTTTTGGTTTTTGGGTCACACCTGGCAGCGCTCAGGGGTTACTCCTGGCTCCATGCTCAAAAATTGCTCCTGGCAGGCACGGGGGACCATATGGGGCACCGGGATTCGAACCGATGACCTTTTGCATGAAAGGCAAACGTTTTACCTCCATGCTATCTCCCGGGCCCCGACAATGATCATTTAAATGTTAAATAAGGAGAAAGTTGAAGAGTTCAAATAAATATTAAAAAACTTATATGAAAATATAATAAAATGAATATTCATATAATAATATGAAATAATAATATTTAATTAGGTTATTAAATAATACTCAATATTTACTATTTATATTTATTGTTTTATGAATATTGCATAATATTTGATAATAAAATATGAAAGACATATGAAAAAATAATATGAGAAACCTGATTTTGCTGTTTGAAGATGAAATGGGCCATAAATCAGGCAACCACTCCAAATTTGAAAAGACAAGAAGTAGATTCTCTTTCAAGTCATTTTGGACTATTTGGGAAGCCTGCATTTCTTTCTTCAAAGGCCTTTATATATAAATAATAAGCCCTTTTCTTCCTTTTTGGAGTTTTTACGATATATTAGTCTTCAATCTGAACCACATTTTGTGTGGGTATACATCTTTTTGTTGCAGAATATCCAAATGCTGCTGCAGTGAAAAATTTTCAGAATAGGAATGCAATTTTGGCTAAGCATATTTATCCTTTTTGTAATCTCAAAAGAAGTAAGAAGTAATGCTAGATTTTTCTATCAGCAAACTTAAGGAAAATATATCAATACATAATAAAAGTCTATATGCATATAATTCACACTGATCTAATAGTACATAGCTGATTTTGATTAAATAAAAATAGGTTTAAAAAACTTGCCAAGGATTTATCTAAATTATGTAAATCCAAATTCTCAAAACATTCCTAGTTCAATTCTACAAGGATACCAATAACATTTCTGAAAATCTTTAATGTTTTTAATGTCTGAAAAAATTAGAAACATTCTATTTAAGTGCCTTTCATCACTAATTCAATAAGAATAAGGATTCTTTTAGAGATTTTGTAATCTAATTTATTATTACCACAAAATTGTAGGAAAATAATGACCTTTATGAATTGCAGATACACACACACACAACACACACTCATGCATATACAAAGAGACATTAATAGAGAGCCTGAAGCTTTAGTTTTAAAATATCAGCATGGATCAAGCCTAAACACAAAAGTGCAAATATCACTGTTCTAAGTTAGATTATTTTATTCCATGGTGGTAAAATTTCCTAATTGATCATAACTCAGAGAACTTTATGCTGAATTAAAAGCAGAGAAGACTAACATATCAAATTGTCTTTGAACCAAAGAAATAGAATATCTATAAATGATTGATACATTTACAGAAACTATCTTTTAAAAATAATTTTTATTGAGACCAATGTGAATTACAAGTCTTTCACAGTTGTATTTCAGGTACATAGTGACGGTGAATTAGGGCCATTCCCACCACCAGTATTGGGGTTGGATTCCCACAAAGCTCCCAGGGAAGGAAGGCATTTCCTATTCCCCTGTCCTTCCGGGACAGGGAAAGCTATTCGGTTGTATAAATTCGTGGTAAATAATCCACACAGATAGGAAGGTAAATTGAGGCAGGAAGGTAGGAAACCAAATTCTTTTCCACACACCAACTGCTCCAAAACTCCAGAGCATACTAGCCAGCGGCAAAAGAACGCCATCCCCGCCAGCATTTAACTCTTACTTATTTAGATCTAAAAAGCGTCCCCTACCTGAAAGATCTAAGTGGGAAAGCAGGCAGGGAAACATATACCAAAGAAAAATATTATGAAAGCTTCTAAATACTAACAATTTCCCCTTTTTTAGTATAAAAATATAATAGAACGTGGCAAAAAAGTAATATACCTAGTAAGTACAAGGGAAAACGTAAGCTAAAAGAAAGCAGCAGTTTACATAGGCACATCACAAGGAAGATGTAAAGAAAAACTTCTAAGCCTAAAAACAGAGTGTCCATAACCAGAAACAGGAGTCAAGGAATTCATTATAAGCTCCAGAGATGATAGTTCCATGATTCACGAAATACAAGATGAAGAATTCAGAATAAGGTTTTCCTTAGAAGATATAGCCGGAATTCAACGATAGGTTATGGACATCTCAAGAAGTAATTGAAAAATTCAACTGTAGTCCAAAGTCAGAAATCCTCCGAAGAGATGCTGAAAAGGCAATCTAGCAGGCTAGATGACATTTATTTTCATTTAATGCCCAGGATGGCAAGGAAGCCCTTTTTGGGGAGCAGATTTGAGTCCCTATCTGGGGGATAGTAGGCATAACCCCCCAAATCACTGGGGGAGACATCTGCAAAGTAGGGCCATTAGGTGTCTGGGCTTAATACAAGTTCTTCCATATGTAGAGTCCATGCAGAAGTCCATGAAAGATTCAAATTTGATGTACGAAGTACAGAGAAGTACTAATGATGACTTAGTGATGGGAGCTTAAGTAAAAAACCAAAACAAGGGGCCGGAGAGATAGCATGGTCGGTGATTCGAATCCCGGCACCCCATATGGTCCCCCGAGTCTGCCAGGAGCGATTTCTGAGCGTAGAGCCAGGAGTAACTCCTGAGTGCTGCAGGGTATGTTCCCAAAATACAAACAAACAAACAAACAAACAAACAATAAACAACAAAAACCAAAAGCAAAAACAAAATGAGAACCTCCTTGTGTAAATAAATAACTTGAGGTTCCATCCAAAATGGATAAAAACTTCTTTTGAACTTATAATATTTTTCCTAATCATGTGCCCAAGCAAAAACCCTGCCAGTATGCAAGGAACATCATTTGGGATAATAAGAACAGTAAAACAAAACCACTAACCTAAAGTTGTTATAAGCAACGACAAAAATGTAATACAAAGAAAATTCCTATAACAACTAAAATGGGGGAGAACTATATTTATAATAGACAAAAAGATACTAGCATCAAATATAAATCCAAGAAATACACTCAGAAGAAAAATACAAAAGGTGAATGTCCTATGGAGTCCAATATAGATCTGGATCGATGAAAGATCTGAAAATCCGAGAAATCTGTCCATGGAAACTTGAGGAGTCCAGATAAATGGTTCATAACTGCCACAGGAAGCAAAACTCCAAAAGCCAAGGATCTCTTCCAAAGGCCAAAATCAGTTTCTAGCTGAGTATAGAGGAGATGATTTGAGGAGAGGGAGGAGTTTCTGGAAAAGAACAGTTAAGGACTAGGGGGACAGAGGAAAAGAACTTAAAGAAAGAATAAATCAGGGAAGAGAAAGTTAAGAAAAAGGAACTATATACAAAATATACAAAACAGACAATTAACAAAAGAGACAAACATAGAATCGACATAATGGTGGCCACCACACTTATTCACACTCACAATAGGTTAACAAAAAAATCTGATGGAATGGGTCCATACATTCTATGCAAAAGAAAAATTAGCTGAAATGGTAAAAAGAGCTTCAAAACATAATAGCCTGCAGACTAGGTAGAAGAACACTTCAAACTCACAAAAATCATTTCCAAATATGTACAATACAAGCATGGAGAACCCTACTACAAGTTGAAAGACTCTAAATACTAACATTATGTTCTATGGTTCTTTAAAAATAAAATCTGGCAGAAGTCCCTGTCTAGAAGCTATAGATATAAATAAACTTAAAAGAAGAAAAAGGAAAAAGAAAGAAGAAATAGTGAATTAATTAAAAAATGGGAGAGCAGATGTGGCAAGGTTTTTATTTTGTTTTGTTTTGATATATACACAGTAAATATTGGGGAAACTGGAAAGGAAGTTTTCTTGATCTAAGAGATACAGGGTGTCTCTTTTTCTTGAAGCATACTGCCATGAAACCAACTACAGGCTCCGAACATGTTAGTTGTCAAACCCCAAGGTCTTTTTTTATGGTGCCAGGAAGCATTCTGTTCAATTGCGGTTATCAATGTCAATCTTCTGTAATTAGAGTTTTGTTTTGTTTTGCAGAGAGCCTAGGAAGAAGCCTAGGGTAGAGTCTTTACGGTCCCAGGAAAAGTTCTGCTCAGTTGCGGTTGTGTAGTCAGTATTCTATAATTAGTGATCTTGGTTTTTGCACAGGTCCTAGGACAGAGGGTGTTCTGATTTCATCTCAATGTTATGTGATGAGGTAGGAAAACCTGCCCTTAGATCAAATTTGTTGTTGTTTCCCCATCATCAGGGTGTCATATGAATCTACCCTGGCTCAAGTTGGTGCCAGAGTGGGATTAGGGTCTCCGCTTGGTGTGGAAGTTTGATTCTTGGTACTGGGTAGGGAACTGTGCCAGTATTCTAAGGTTAGGATCTTGGGTTTGGGGGTGAACTGTTGATATCCATGTATTTGAGGTCTAAGTTGAGTCCTCATGACAAATGTATAAACTTTCACATTGTGAAGTCAAATGAAACTAGTATCAAATATAAAGCAAGTTCTTAGAGAAAAAATTAAATCCTCCCTCAACTATAGATATACAAAAGTCTAAAGCATATTATCAGGTGCCAAGCTTCATATGGTCCCTGTATCATCTCAGGGATGGAGAACAAAGGGTGTCAAATATCCCATTATTTAGTGAAGGAAATAGAATCTTTAAGAAGGACTAATACCATTGAAGCCATGGCATGATAATTACACAAATCAAGGGGATAATGTTAGTCAGGCTAATGCAAATGGAACATTCAATAGTGATAAGTATCTCAAAGAAATTGGAGGTAAATAGATTTTATATAATGATAGTCATTGAGGATGGAAGATGGGTGGAAGAGAGTTTTATTTACCAATATGTAGAGACAGGCTTACCCTTTGTAATGTACCGGTGAGCTGCTTAACCATGATTTCTTAAGCATGAGAAATGTTATTAAAAGATGGGAGTACTTATTGCTTGCCACTGCTCTTAAAAAACAAAGATGCAGATGATAAAGCTTGACATTGTCACCATCTCTTTGTCTATGGAACACTGATACACATTGGGAGTTCACATATTATATGAAAATATTTATAACATTTAGAAGTTATAGCAATGGTCACACTTGGCAATGCTTAGGAGTCTGAGGCCACTCCCAGTGGTGATTGTGGTAGGACACCTGTACATATGGCATACTGTATTTCAACTAAGTTCTTTATATATGTAAGCATGTGGTTTAATATTTGAGTTCACTCCCTTGATTCATAAACATAAAACACAATACACAACTTTATATATGGGGATAGTTTAAATTTTTTTGTCCCCAATTCACAATACAGACCAGGCAAAGGGCCTAAGTTGAGGTATATATGGGCTGTATTTACTGTACCTCCTCTTTCTATACAGTCAGTGTAAAGAACACAGCCTGTGGTAAGAATTGGGAGGCCTTATCTTTTCTTTATCATTTGTGTAATGATTCTCAGAGACAAAATAGAGGATGATTGGAGGGTCCAGCTCCTGACATGAAGCTCAGCACAGGAATCATTTAGTACAGTCACAGAAATAATTACACTGAGAACTATCATAACAAAATGTGACTGAATGAGGAAAGTAGAAAGCCTGTCTATAGCACAGGCTGGTGTGGGGAGGAAGGACACTTAGGATATTAGTTTAAAATGTTATTTAAAGTATTGTGATCTACAGCAGGGCCAGAGTGGTGGTGCTAGAGGTAAGACATCTGCCTTGCAAGTGCTAGCCTAGGACAGACCACGATTTGATCTCCTGCCATCCCATATGGTCCCCCCAAGCCAGGAGCGATTTCTGAGTGCATAGCCAGGAGTAACTTCTGAGCATCAAATGGGTATGGCCAAAACAACCAAAACAACAACAACAAAAAAACAAAACCCCCATATTTTAATTGTTAAGTTTTAGACATACTTTTTAGCACTAATCCCACTATCAGAGTCAACTTCCCTCCACTAATGTTCTTGGAGTCCATCCCAAACTATCCTCTGCCCCAGCATGCCATCATAACAAATATTTGATTGTTAAAGTTTGTGTCTCATGACTATAGTTGTTTACTGTGGCTTGAATATTTAGTTATGTCATTTTTTTGGTTTGTTTTTTGTTTCTTGGGCCACACCCGGTGGTGCTCAGGGGTTACTCCTGGCTGTCTGCTCAGAAATAGCTCCTGGCAGGCACAGGGGACCATATGAGACACTGGGATTCGAACCAACCACCTTTGGTCCTGGATCGGCTGCTTGCAAGGCAAACACCACTGTGCTATGTATCCAGGTCATTTATGCCATTTTTTAAACACCATCAATATCAATTTACCTCAGCCCTGTTGACTTCCTGTCTCCCATTATTTCAAATATGTATTTTCTCTACCCCACTCAATAATCTTTCTTCTCCTCTCTATACTCTGGGGCCACTAATGATTTATACAAGCTCTATTTAAACCATTACAATTCTTCACATAGTTATTATAAATACCACATGTAAGTGATATCATCATGTATTTATTTGTCTTCTGGCTTACTTCATTTAACATAATATTATCCAGTTCCAACCATGTTGCAGTGAATTGAATGATTGCATCATTCCTTACATCTGTGTATTATTTCATTGTGTATTCCATGAATCTCTTATTTATAATACACACTCATCTATTGTTGTCGGACATCTAGGTTGATTTCAACTCTTAGCTAGAGTATTGAATAATGGCATGCATATCAATTTGAATGCATATTGTTCTTTCCTAGAAATAGATACTTAAAATGGAGTTGTTGGGTCATATGGTAGCTTGATTCTGAGTATTCTAAGAACACTCCATAGAGTTTGTCCACAGAAGACATTCCCACCAGCAGTGGATGAGTATTTATTTTTAACCACCTTCTTGTCAACACAGATTGTCCCCAGTATTTTTGATATGTGCCATCCTCACTGGTTTAAGATGATATCTCATTCTCATGATTTGAATTTCCCTAATGATAAGTGATGATGCACATTTTTCCAATTTGCCTATTGGCCATCAATTGGTCTTCCTCAAAGAGGTTTCTATTCATTTCTTCTCCATTTGTTTGTTTTTGTTTTTGTTTGGGGGGCCATACCTAGTGGTGTTCAGGGATTGCTCCTGTGCTTAGAAATCACTCCTGG